>JAZGLO010003512.1:410000-520927 GCA_036873155.1 Biomphalaria sudanica
CTCTCTCTCTCTCTCTCTCCATTTCTATCTCCCTTTCTCTCTTTTCTTTTTTTTTAAATTCCTACCTTCTTATTTTGCTCCTCTCTCTGTCTCTTACTCTCCCTTCCTCTCCCTTACTCTCCCTTTCTGTCTCTCTTTCTACTTTTCTCTTTCCCAAACCATAGCGCTACTTTCAGGAGTCAACGAGTGGACAACTAAAGTTTTAAAATGTCACACATACATGTCAAATCTCGAGGAACTTCATACTATAAATCTGATGAAAACCATTTTTCCAGATCGTGCAAATTTCCCAGATTCCGCAGATGTCCCAGATGACTCTACTCTTATCTCGCTCTTAATTAAGTCGTGCGTACACTCTTAGGCCTATTTATGTTTTCAAGTTAGTCTTTAAAAAAAAAAGTATCCTTTTCAATCCATCAATATAGATGAGTCTTGTAAAGCCTAATAGCAATTTGAGTTCCTGTATAACTTTTGGTTATATAATGCGAACATCTCACTGTGAGGTCATGCAGACCTACTAAAGAATCTACCTTTATTTGTGTGTGTGTGTGTGTGTGTGTAAGAAAACGATATTCTTTGATGCTTTTTACAGTGGAGGCGGAGTGGGGGCGCTAGGACAGGTGGCAACTAACTTCACAAGATGGCACGAGAATCCTAATGAACTTGGCGCCAACTCTAGAATGACGAGACGTAGCCCTTGTCTTGACCTATTTATAATTTCAAACTATACTCTCTACCTTTTAACCCTCCACAAATCCACCTCCTTTCTCCCTCCTCTTTCCCACCCTCCACCGCCGCCTTCATCAAAACACAAATTAAGTCAACTTAAAATTGAGATGTTTTCTACTTTTTTTTGGTCTAATTTCTTGTCGACACATTTTTTTTTCTTTTAATATAAGGGTTTAATATTCGTTGTCGAATAGTCTCGTAGGTGGGAAATAGTAGTCTTGAACCAAACCCTTTGGGGTTAGGCAGAAAATAAACTCTAGATGATATGGACCGGAGGTTGTAGTGTTCACCAGTCGTGATCGAAGACCATACAAGGTGACGTGGGCTTGACAAGGCAATTATTGCCTGCGGGGTGTACCTAGCGAGGTCTATCGTTGCTCGGAATGCCCGCCATTTAAACATGTTTCGGTTGCAGGTGGTAAAGTATGTATGCGTTTGTTTTGGTGTTATCGGCTAGACTTTCGCCATTCTCACTTCAAGGCTCGAAGAAGTAGCCGCTGGAAAACAAATTTGATAAAATATCTAGTTCAGTTTTAAAGTATGGCCGCTGCACCTCGCCAATGGTAATCTTGAAGGCAGCATTGTAATACTGTTATGTGTTGCCTTTGTAAAGCACATCTTTCATGCGGGGTGTATCTTGGAGAAGGTTTCCGTGCTGCCTTTAGTCGCTCAGCCAACAAGTTCAAGTTGGGATTAGAACTCGAGTTCCCCTTGTTATGTGGCCAAGCCTTTGCCACGCCACACATCCCACAATGTTTGTAAGATGACCAAACCAAAGAAGCGCAATAGCTTATGAAAAGTAATTGGAATGGGGGGGGGGGGGATTTCGTGTTGTGGTGTGTGTCTGTTTGTATGTTTTAGTTGTGTGTGTTTTTGTGTGAGTGTTTTGTGTATGATGCTTGTTTCTATTTCAGCAATGGAATTGCTGTATACTCTCTATCTCTTGCCTTGAATTATTCTATCTCTAAATTTCTGCCTCGCCACAACTCTCATTTCAGGTTTACAAGATCTACTTTATTCCTGTTCGTTACATAATAGTTGCCTTACACATCGGGTTCACACGAATATCACGGTAAAATACGATACACATTTTTTTTTATGTGGGAGGACAAAAAACAAAAAGAGGGGTGGGGGAGAGGAGGCTCTTACATAGAGAGCTTCAAGCGGATGTCAGAAACAATATAGACAACACTCTGCAGAGCTGGGGCTCCGAGGTGAAGTGGGGGGTGGTTGGATGGGGCCGACGCTGGGGTGAATTTTGTTTCTAAGGGAGATACTTCGTGATGGAAGGCCGTGAAACATTGATTGTGTCGTGACTAAAAGGGAGGGGCTCGTTCCAAATGACACTGTATGGAATGAAGTTCTGCTCGAGATGGGGGGAAAAAAAAAAGGAGCGTGAAATAATGGGAGTCAGGGAGGTAATTAGCTTTAAACAGGATTTCGCCTTGTTGACAGAAACAGCCAAGTCACCATCAAGCTAAAACAAACAGAATCAAACAACACGAAAAGATAACTTTATGTTTTAAACAATGAGCCACAATTTTGGTAGCAACAACTTTATAACAAATTGATTTTTAAAAAAAAGAACTATAAACATTCATTTAGGAGTCGATGCTGGCCCAAAAATAAAAAAAAAAAGCAGGACATTCTGGGCCACGAGGTCTTCATCAGTTAGAAAGGAACGAATACACAAATAATGTACAGCAGACTAGGATTTAGTTCACCTATCTATCCGATGTTGTTGTTTGCAATCAAGTCAGAGAAGATGTCGACACTACAAATCAATAAAATAAAGGGGACTTTTGGACTAGGGATATAAAAAGCAAAAGTTTATTCCCATATCATTTTATAATTGTTCTTTATACCGTATACCCTTTTTTTTTTCTGTATCTGTAAATACACTAGTCGCTTTATAGAGATTTCGTAAAGTCATGGCGGGAAAAAAACATTGTAAGATAAAGTCAGCAATTCAACAATCTGCTTTCTATCTCCACCCCCCCCCCACATACTGTGACACAATTTCACGAATCTAAGGCCTTACACTCTTCCTGTCCCCCCAACTCTCTCTCTCTCTCTCTCTCACTCTCACTCACATTCTCTCTCTCTCACTCTGTCACACACTCACTCTCACTCACATACTCTCTCTCTCTCTGTCACACACTCACTCTCACTTACATTCTCTCTCTCTGTCACATTCTCACTCTCACTCACGTTCTCTCTCTCTCTCTCTCTCTCTCTCTCTGCCAGCTCATCCCAATTAACACTCAGGTTTTTGTCCGGCTATTAACACAGCATGCAATGGAAGGGGTTTTGTTTTTGTTTCTTTGAAAAAAAAACTGCAAATTATTTCCACTTTTAACATTTGGGTGCGACAGTTGCGTGATCTAGCAGAGGAGGAATAAGGAGGGGGTGGGGAGGTAAAGAGGGGAGGGGTGACTCCAGCTAATGGAGTGTTAACTACTGCCCCCAGTTTTGATTCTATGTTTATCAACTTGGTCCACATAGCGTTCCCTTAGAATGGGTGGTCAAGCCAGATATTTGGCTTTGCTTTGCTTTGCCTATGTGATACGCTACAGAAGGTTATTCTAGAGATGGCACCAAGGTAAGTCAAGCAATGACTAGGTAGAAGGCGATCTCTGACCTTTCTACTAGAAATGAAATACCAATGGTAATCCACTTTGTACACTCTCCATCATTTGGCATGCATTGTTGAGATCTAGATGCTGGTCTAGACGTAGTCGAATGCTTAATACTCTGCAATGTGTAAGGGAATGCTCACTGGTATCTAGATCTATATATTTGTGTACAGCTAAGTATGTGTGTGGGTGCCATGGGCGTAGCCAGGATTGTTTTTCAGGGGGGGGGGTATTGGGGTGAATTCCCCCCCCCGCCCGCAATAAAAATATGAGTGTGTGTGTGTGCGTGCGTACATTATGTGGGTGTACTTAATTGATCATTATTACATTCTAACCCTTCATTCTCTCGGAAGACGTTTATTGTACCCTAGAATAGGTTCCCTCTGGAGTTAGTGGAAAAATTGTAGACTCCCCGCCCTTGCCAGCAAGGGTGTCTGGGGGGAATGCAAAGCTCTATTTCAGTTATTGAAAGTTAACAAATTGCATATTCTAAAGGTATTTACAGTGCATTATCCTGCTATTAAAACGTTATATTTCAAAATCTTATGTGCTATTCCTACTGACTTTAATCCTCCCGCGTCGCTCGGCGCATTGGGCGGCAAGCTGTTTCCACAAAAATCTGTCACTGGCAATGTCTGAAGCCTCTTCCCGCCTGCTCTGAGAACCTCCATGAAAGTGTGGCGCCAGGTTGTACTAGGATGACCCTGTTTGCGCTTTCCTCGTAATGGCCTCCATGTAATCGCAACTCTTATTAAGCGTGATTCATTTTGTCGGAGAACATGTCCCGCAAACCTCATGCGACGCTCTGTCACAACCTTACCAAGGGGTCGACTCCCAGTTCGGCATAGGATTTTCTTGATTTAGACCCGATCCCTATAACTGACTCCTAAAAACCGTCTTAGCCATCTTTGTAGAGCCACATACAGTCTTTTTCAATTTCGGCAGATGACTATTCACTGCACGTTTTTAATGGAGCCCCGCCACTGGTAAAAATGTGTAACCTCTCTTAAATACGTTCTTGGAATTAGGAGACTAGTTTGGTTTAGATTTTATATCGAAAATGGAAGTTTTATTGCTAAATATCATTTTTCGGGGGTTGAAAAGGGGGGTTTGAACCCCAACCAATATATATATATATATATATGCACTAGGAATGTTTTGTTGAATAAATAAAACCCTTTTTTTTTTCTAAGATTACGTATGGTTAACTAGTAAAAATGTCACACTGTCTCCTAAAATCATAATCATCTTAGTTACTAAGTACTTTCATTACATACGGATGACACGGGTTAGACTGCATCTGTATGATGTAGTCTCCCTTTTAGAGCTTGCGGTCTATAGAGCAGATGATGTAAAGGCCCTCTGTTTCTGTGGCTCACGGTCAACGAGGCTGAAATATGGTCAGCACAACGACCGACCGCCTTTACTCTTACCTAGAGATGGGAATCAAACCCAACTTTTAAAGTTCGGGTTCGGTTCGGTCAGATTAAAGTTCGAGTTCGGTTCGGTTCGATGACGAGTATAGTTCGGGTTCGGTTCGGTTCGGTCAGGTCTAAAGTTCGGGTTCGGCTCGGTTCGATGTTAAACGTATTCTAACCTTTTTCTCTTAGTAAGAAGAGAGAATTTTTTGAAAAGGCTAATATCGATGTGCTTTCTTTCAGAACGCACTATTCATCATAATAAAAAAAAAGTCGAGGGCCATATTAAATCTAATAATAAAGAGGCAGACCTGGCCAGTAGAATTATGTAAGGGACATTCTAGGTAGGCATACATATTGCTCACGTACTTCTATTATTGGCATGATCTTTTTTAAAGAAATATTCTTCGTGTTAAGACGGAAGACATTCGACTATTCTGAGACACACAAAAATGCAGAAGAATCAGACTAGCGGAGATGTTTTAAAATGTGTTCTTCAAAATGTTTTGTCCCATAGTGTGCATACGCACCTCACAAAAAACAGTCTACAGTTGACAAGGTCTTATTAGAAGATACAATGACATCTCCTACTTAATATATTTTAATTTTGAAACATGTAATTATACTAAAATTCAGATAAGTTAAACTGAAAATAAAACATTGTTTTTGACGTTAGTTGGTCGTTGGTTTGTCGCTTACAAACAGCTAACACAATTAAACCAATAAAGGCGTTTTATATTTTTACCGGTAAGGATAGTATAGAGGGACTTCTTATGGACCGACAGTTACGCTGGGCAGGGCACGTATCCCCGTATGGGAGACAAACGTATGCCAAACGCAGTCTTCTAATGGTGAGCTAAAAGGTGGTCGACCTAACAGAGACGTCCCACGGAAACGCTTCAAAGGCCAGCTCCGGCGTCAACTTTCCTTAGCTGACATTGAAGATGGCACCTGGTTGCATGCGGTCTCAGAACGACTCAGTTGGAGTTCACTCCCGAAGGCCGCGGGATACACATTTGAGACCAAAAGAAAATCCGCTGCCGAGGACAGACGCAGGCGCGAAAAAAACAACTTAGTCGACTACCTGCGGACAGTGGTTATGCTTGCCCTGGATGTGGCAAAATATGTAGGTCACAGCTGGGACTGCGCAGCCATGGGAAAAACTGCATTTCTCACTAATCTTCGGACTCGAAGACAAGCTTTATTAATATATTTTTAATTAATAAACTTTAAAATAAATTTCTTTTGTGAACAACTCAATATAGCCTAACTGTTATTACAATATTCACATATTTAACTTGAGATAGAGATGTAATATTAATGAAATATACTGACATTTAAACAAAATCTAGGTCACCACAAAACAACGTCTTTACACTTTCATGTCTCAAGATTGTCTGCCGTTTCACATTTGCATTACACTAATTTCATCATCCTCAATGCATAAACACCAATCAATCGCTTAACATCTTCTTACCGCCACCAGGAAACTCACACACACTCTATGACACCCCTTTTTGTCAGGAAGTTGCGTCTCCCCATCCCCCAATTCAAGATACTCGACATCCCCACCCACGGGGGAAGACCCAAAGTTTGAGAAATGCTGCATTAAAAATACTCATGATCAATAATGCAAAACAGAATAATAATAAAAATATTCATGGGCGTAGCTAGGAATTTTTCATCATTTCGGGGCCCGGGAGGGGCTTGACCTCTTTGGGTGCCCCTTCATTTTGCGTAATATTGAATGTTTATTGTAAAATCCACTCTTTTTGGCCCCCCCCCCTCAAGTGGAAGCCCGGGGGGATTTTCCATTTCTCCCCCTCCTTTCCCATCCTTGCTACGCCACTGATAATAGTCCAATTTGGAATACTTCACAATTTTGAAAAAATAAATCACTAAATAGAAGATAATTAAAATTTATTTTAAACTAGAAAACAAATGAACTTATTGTAGACTTCTATCTACACTCTCTAATCGACCACAAATATTCTACTCTCTACTAACAGCCATCTCAAATAAAACGGACAATATTTTAATGCTGACTTTCTACTTACTAGGAACTAGAGTCTAGATCTAGATCTAATTAGAGGGCGCCTATTCGACTCAAAACCAATATTGCAAACAGCCCGCGAAAATTCAAAGCCAGGGAAGAATCGGCACATACGGAAAAACCCCCATGGGAATCTCAGCACGCCGCTTTTTTTGTTCTTTTTAAAGTTTTCAAAATCCCCCCCCCCTTCCTACGTTTTCAAAGTATAATGGAATCATTGAAATTTAAATAAAATAAGTAATTTTTTTATTTTTAATAATCCAAAAAAATATATAAAAAAAAGGATGCACAAATTGCAAAATTTGTTCGATTAAGAAAAGGAGGGTTCGTTCGGTTCGTACAAACAGTTTCAAAGTTCGGGTTCGGTTCGGTTCGGTTATAAGTGAGGTTCGAGTTCGGTTCGGGTTCGGTTCGTTTCCCATCTCTACTCTTACCCTAGTGTCAGGTACCCATTAGCTCTGGATGGACTGAAAGGCTCCCTAAAGATCCATAGATTAAAAATTCTTGTCTTCACCAGGATTTGAATCCGGGACTGGTTCGGAAGCCAAACTTTTTATCCCTCAGCCACAGCGCCTCCTGAGCATCCTAATAGATAGATTTGTTTTTTTTCACATTTCGTATACAAATTGTTCGTCGATCACATAAATTATATAAGGGAATAAGAAAAAAAAATACAATAGAGACAAACTTTATCCGATCATTTAATTAAAATATATATATATTCTCCCAGCGAGTTTGGAAAATTGACTTTGCTCTTCTACTTCTGAAAATCCCCCAATTTGGCGCCTCTCGAATCGGAAGTCCGACCCGCAGACGTGACAATATGGTGTCGGGAAAGCGAAAACGTCAACCCGCGCGTCTTAGGTCATTAATTAAAACGGAAATGACGTAAACAACTATATAAGAATGCCATGCCCCCCTCCCACGCACACCACAGCCCTCCCCTATCCTCCTCCCTCACTCCCTCAGCGTCATTCTCCCTCGCGGTATCGGAATGAAAGGGAAATATAATAGGCTTTAACGATTATTTAATGAAGCAACCCTATCATTACGCTAATCCGATTACTGCTACGGCAATGGGAGGGGAGGAGGGAGGTGGCCAGAGAGATAACGTCCTAGATGAGGAGAAAGAGGAGGAAGCCAAACAAAAAAAGAGGAGACAAACAAAGAAAGGTGGGGGGGGGGGATGGGACGAAAGGGGGTTTATGAAGAGATATACTAAAAAAAACCACCACGGCATAAGAGAAGATAGTTCGTACACCGAATGTTATTGAGTATGACTCCTGCTTGTCTTCTGCATCTGAGGACTGGAGCCAGACCAGTATTAAGAGAGACAATTGGCCCTCGAGACAGGCTCGTGGAGAGAATCATGCACGTCAAAATACGAACAACAAATAAAGAACATCTCTAAGTGTCTCTTTTTTTTTTCCACTGTCATAGTGACCTATTATTATTATTATTATTATGTTAGAAACGAACAAGTTTTCATTCTCTGGTGTTGCCAGGGTCGAGTTTCGCTAAAGAGAAACAAAATTCATCGTAGTCCCTTTAATAGTTTCCACTGAGGGATTTTCTGGTGATGTGGCAGGTCTGCAGTAGTACCGCCCTCTGACAGGCAACGAGGATGTTCTTAGGAATGTTAAGGGCCTTGAAGGTGTCTTTGAGGTCAGTTGTTATTATCCCCTCGGTTGATATAACAATGGGGTATATTGTTATTATTATTATTATTATTATTATTATTATGTCAGAAACGAACTAGTATTCATTCTCTGGCGCTGCCTGTGTCGACTTTGGCTAAAGAGAATCAGAATTCATTGTAGTCCCTTAGTCAATATCCCCTGAGGAGTTTTCTGTCGATGCGACAGGTCTGCAGCAGTAGCGCCCTCTGACAGGCAACGAAAATCTTCTTAGGAATGTTAAGGGCCTTGAAGTAATCTGTGAGGTCAGTTGTCATTATCACCTCGGTGGATATAACAAGGGTATATATATTTTTATTTATTTATTTTTTTTTGTTGTAATTTTTTGTTTACATGTTTCGGATGTTCCTTCAGAGTTGAAGATAGTATACTTCCTAGTCCAATCCTCCCGCAGGATGACGGGGGATGGAAACGGGTAGGGTTTGAACCCGGGATCATCGATAAATACGAACGACAGTCCAGCGCGCAAACCGTACGACCAGGCAGCCATATTAATTTACATAACTTCCATAAACGCTAATTCTCCTAGCCTAGGTTACCATATTATTATTAATATTATTATTATTATGTTAGAAACGAACGATTAGTCATTCTTTGTCGCTGCCAGGGTCGAGTTTAAATAAAGAGAAACAAAATTCATCGTAGTCCCTTTAACAGTTTCCACTGAGGAATTTTCTGGTGATGTGGCAGGTCTGCAGCAGTATTATTATTATTATTCATGTCGATACTATAATTTGGCATTGATGCTCTCAATTCTGAACGTATCAGTTTAACTATAGAAGGTTCTACAGGCTGAGACAAAAGTTTTCCCTAACTTGTTTTGAAGTCCACATGGTAGCTTAAGACAGGCACAGAAGACGAATAGAAAACGTAAATAGACCCTCAATGGACAACGGCTTTGTCTACATCAGATGTGGAGAAATATTCAGGTCACATCTGTCTTTGAATGTCATTCAAAGACCTCATCACAAACCAAGAGATTAAAGACACGGGTTACTGCAGCGATTGGGCCCCATGATGATCTGCTTCCTATCGTAAAAAAAAAAACGCAAGCTAAAAATCTATGGCCATATTACAAGATCTTCGGGGCTCGCAAAGACTTTCCTTCAGGGAACAGTACCAGGAAAAAAAAAAGAAGAGGCAAACAGAGAAAACGATGGGAAGACAACATAAAAGAATGGACGGACCTGCCATTGAAATAGCTTCTAACTTAGGCAAAAGACAGAGAGGAATGGAGAAAGACGGTCGACGAATCTTGCATGGTGCCCCAACGGCCCAACAGACTAAGCCGACTAAGGGATAGGTAAAAGGTAAAATTCTGGGTTAGCTTTGTCATGCGAAACACGGCACTATTTCTTAATCTCAAGAATCGAAGACACTGCCATTATTGTTACTATTAATAATTGCAGTATGCATACACACCAGAAATAAAAGGAAGGTTGGAAAGGCTGCAGCGCTTGGTAATTTTTTTTTTACAAAGCTGATATCAACTCAGTCTGTCTGTCAATCTGTCTGTCTGGTAAAAAGTTTAAACATACGTTTTCTCCCACTTCCCATTTTCGGATCAAGTTGAAACTTTAAAAAAATTATTTTTGGTACCTAACAAAACTTAAATCAAATTAAACCAATTACTCAATCATTAGTAGTTAATTATATTGTTTGATATCAAAATAAGAGGAACAGGTTAATGAGAGATGCGGATGCATATATGGAATTATGCCCCTTTTTACCATTTATCACGTTTTTTTTTCCCTCCCACTTCCCATTCTCGGGTCAAATTGAAATTATTCATAATCCACGAAAATAAAATGAAAAATAAATGAATAATCAATTAGTAGTAATGAATCAATTGTGTATTATATAACAGAAACGGAGCTAAATCCTGCCATCTTGAAATTACTGACAGTAATCAGCAGTTCGATCCCTTAAATAACCTTTGTATTTTGAAAGAGTATTCTTTGTGCTTCTTTCGCTTGTTTTTAATTTGGTCTTCTAATTATAAGAGAGTGGTTTGGATGTTCCTGATTGAAGTCGGCAATATAAATTTATACAATTTTACTCGGAACGGAAGGTCCTTAGCTGAAATCGTTGAGATGACCGCTATAGTTTTAGGTATTTCATTTAGTGTTTGGTCAGTGTGTTGGCCACGTCCTACGTACCTTGATCTTTGACAATCGAAAAAGACTGCCTTAACCAGAAGAATAGTGCCAAGCTCTCTCCCTCTCTCTCTCTCATATCGTATATCTTTATCTCTTTCTACCTCACTCTTTCTCTGATGAACTCTCATTGATCATCGCAAATACAGGAGCGTAAACCAGTAGTAAGAACGATATCAGTTATTAATATTTATCACAAGGAATCAAGATCTCATATTTCTGAACAGACCTAAATCCGAAACTGTCATGGTTCAAAGTTGTACTTTAAATTATTTAGTTACTATCAAAGCTTATAGTTCGGCCACATCCTCAAAGAGTTCTTCAAGACGAAATTATTTTAAAGTTCATGTAATGTATGCCATTAGGTCTCAGCATCAGTCGAATCCCTGGTATTAGCTAGAAATGTTTCATGACATATCACATTGTTGTTGTATTTATACGTGATTGAAGCTTGAGTTCAAATCTTCTAAGCAGAGGTGAACTGAGGCATATAATAAATAAATAATCTGTGGCATTTTACGTCTCGAGAGACGATCTTTTCCCTTTGCAACTTCTTGTGTGACTAAAAAGGCCAATCCTTGATACACAGCTGCGATCGCAGGTTGGGCATATATAATCACCAGGCGCCGTTGCATTATCACCCTTCTTTCTGCTTCTGTTGTGTATGACATCTGCAATCCAAGACCCTTCTCTTATGCTCTCTCTCCATGTGGATCTATCCAGTGCCACCTCTTCCCAGCTGCTAGTGTCGATTTCAAGAGCTTCATGTCATAAATAATATAGATATATAGATATATATACATCAGTAGAAGATGACGTTGCTAAATCCACACAAGACAAAACAGTCAGTTTCTGGTTCTCACAACGCTTACGGTTAAAACATTGTTCAGACATTGTTCAGAACTTCATGATTATTTGGTTGTCCATTGTTTTCCGTTGTAGACACATGGATCCTACATGGGCTCACACGTGACCTTCGTGACTATGTCGAAGGTGCCGGCTCACATGCCAAACGAACGCAGTCCTTGAAATTGGGATTCTTTTGCAAATAACTGTCTCCAGCTTCTACGGAAGCCCAAAATATACTGAGAAAGATAATGCGAAATGTTTTTGTTGATATGTTCACTAGCTGACAGGTCGCCATGAATTTCTTTGTGTAGATGTTATTATGTCCAACAAAGTACACTTAACACTGGGCTAATCAGCGCAAACAATGTTCCTGGACATCCCTCAAGTCATCTTCACGTTGTAATGCCCGTTCTTTCTACATCATTAGTAGAAAAACCTCTTGACAGAACAGCACGACCGGTTCCAGATGTCAGCTTGTCATCAAACAAAAACTGAAGCTAAAAAAACATTGCATTAGGCTCATGAAGAATTAAGAGAACTTGAAATAAGTAGAGTAACATTTCCCCAAGTTTTTGTTTTTTTTGTTTTTTGTGAAGTGTAATTGTATCCACGATTTTATGTCTTTTAAGCTGGCAATTATCGTTGTAAATTTGTGGCTAAAGGGACATAATGTGTTGAACATGATGGTAGTAGGAAGAAGAGAGAGACACTAATTTCATCATAAGCCTCCATTCTGTCTCGTCAAATAGTATTGTTACGATCATCAATAGTGCTAGATGTTACAATCAAACTTGATGTTAAGATGTCACGTTGAAGCACAATCAATGATCGTAATTGCCGAGGATCTTGTAATCGTTTTTAATAAGATGATCGTATAGAAGTAGCTAGATCTAGTTGATAATACGATCATTCAGAATGTTGCCAGTTGATATGAGGATCATCTAGAAGCTGCCAATCGCTAAATCAATCTAAGTATGTTACTATATTCAATGAAGAAACTACTCTTCGTCTAAAACAAATACTTTAATTCAAAACTTGGAAAAGCTATTCACAAATAATTACAATGGTTAAATGTACTTAAATAAATATAATTCTGCTAAATAAATGATCTACACAATAATGTAAAATATACATCTGAATCCTAACACGTTCCGTACGACACTGACTAAAAATCTAGAAATCTTTTTTCGGGTATTGCGTTGTCACGTGTCTAACATCCCCTCGTTGCAATGCCAACCAATAAATGCAGCTCAACGTACAATAATTAATACTTTAAACCAATCATATTTATTTCCAAACATGATCCTGCTGCGTGATAGAACATTTCCCCGAGGTAGCTAAAATTCTGCCGACAAGCTAAATATAGACTATTGCTAAATGTAGATACAGTGTACGTGACAAGTATTTTAGACATATAATAATATTTAATTTTAAACAACAGAACCACATCTTTTCTATGAAGTAATACAGAAGAACATTTT
Organism: Biomphalaria sudanica; assembly: GCA_036873155.1. Classification (NCBI taxonomy): domain Eukaryota; kingdom Metazoa; phylum Mollusca; class Gastropoda; family Planorbidae; genus Biomphalaria; species Biomphalaria sudanica. The sequence goes on from JAZGLO010003512.1 coordinate 423,020, forward strand.
TTTTACATGAAAAGTAGTCTCAGTATTATTGCTTGGATAGCAACAATCTTCAAAATAAAAGAGGTACATTAACGAAGGTCATTAACGAAGGTCATTAACGAAGGTCATTAACGAAGGTCATTAACGAAGGTCATTAACAAAGGAGGTTATACTGTAACAGTAACACAATCTCACAGTAAATTGACTTTGAAGCAATGCTATGTCCGGTGCTACTAGCAAGTAACTAGGCAAGGTAAGTCTGAAGCAATGCTATGTCCGGTGCTACTAGCAAGTAACTAGGCAAGGTAAGTCAATATAAGGTTTGCTACAGCTCCCCCCTGTAGGTCACAATGTATTTATTAAAGGGCTGACCAGGGAACAGGTTAGTCCTCTTACGACAATTCTTTGAAAGATCACCTTGAGATGTAAGAGGGCTACTCCAGCATCATCAAGGTGACCCTTGAGTCTGATAGAGTCTTTTTGAGGTACAACACTTCACGACTATTTCTATGCATCACAAATGTACAGGGTTCTGTTAGAGTCGTATGTAAAATTACTTAGGGGTAAGGGTGTCGATGTTCACATTTCTCTCTGTCACAGATTCCTTATTATATTTATACTAATAATTCGATAGAATCTACCTTAGGTCTCGATACGTCTAGGTGTCCCTGGTTCAGTTCTAGTTAACGAAATAAAACAATGAAACCACTAGATCGAACACATAAACTTTAATCATCTTTACTGCATATAACACACGTTGGGCTCTCTGTCTGACAACCAACACACTTCCGGTCATTCGCGCAGAATGTAAAAATAGATTATACATACATACACACATACATACACACATTCATCCGTGACACTCTCTCATCGCGAGAGGTTTGGAATTTGTCCTTAATCCTATCGGAAGTATTTCCATCAACTTTTAAAGCACATGTAATAAAAATCTCCTAAACACATTATTTTTTAAAACCTACATTATTAATGAGAATATTTTGTATTTTCCCAACTGTTTAATACATTATACTATATTAGTTTAGTTAATTCGTCTTAAAGTGTTACATTTCCCCCAATGAATTAGGTCAAATTTTGAACTATGTTCAGAATACATTATGTACATATTTGAAAATTGATAAGCTAAATGTTATAAACACTAATATAGTTTCTAAAATTTACATTTAAAAGCCTCCTCTAAGAAAAATAAATCAGTACCAGAGACAGCAGGAATGAGCAACCTTTTTCTATCGAGGGCGGCATTTAAAAAAAAGTAGGATACATAAAATATGTATTTACAACTTAGTAAAAAAAGAAAAAAAACGCTAGTTGTCTTTTAATTTACATGTATACTGTATTCAACATTTTTCTTTATTTTTTTAATTTTTTTTTTACACTACCAATTGAGGAATTACACCAAGAGCTAAACATGTTGGGAAAAAAAAATATTTTATGAAAATGTTGATATTGTCTTGCTAGTTTCCGCTCTATAGTCCTATTGTACGTTTGTACTTAATGTGGCGTATTGAAGTGTTAATAATGTTCCAGAACTATGGTGGAACTAGATTATTAGTTCTTATCCTTGTGACTGCTGCCAAATTACAGTCAGTCAGCTTCAAACAAACAAAAAAACTTGTTCACAGATGTATGTGGACCCTAATAATGTGATAGTTTAGCAGCAAAGTTTTTTAAGTGTGAAAAGACAGCGTCTGGCATCCATACAATTCTCGTGAATGAACTGACTGGAACTTCTCTTTAGTATCATAATTTGCTTACAGGTGTCTCCTTTGAAACGGATTCAGCTTCTGCACTAAATGGTGAACTGAGGATATTGAAACACTGATTCCAAGCTCTTGACGTTTTAAAATTTGCTTTCAAATTTCTTAATCAAAGAATATAATTAAATCTTTGTCATTTTAAACCATTTTACTAGACATAGTAACACCTTTCAGCAATGGAAAATGACAAAACCTGTTTGACTTGCTTGCCTGAATAAAAGATTGAACAAGCACATTTATTTCATGTGCAAGCAACCCACAATGCAACACTTACAATGACAATAACGGAAGTCTTACACTCTTCATTAGAAATATTTCCCTCAAGGAAAAGAAGATTTTTTTCCCTTGAGATCCAATATTCTTCTCTGTAGCTTGCCCTTGCTAACCTAGTTAATACAGCTATGGAACTTACAAACGGTATGTTTGGTTTTCAAATCTTCACAAATTTCTTGGAACTGTTTGAGGTTAAGACCCCTTGCTCTGATAAGTCTGAGATAATTGGATCAATAACGTGCTTGATAATTATTGCATGCTTGCACACATTTTCCCTGGTAGAGTTCATTAATTTTGGGCAGTTAAGACCAATAGCTCGTTGCCACGTCGTACAGCTGATATATTTTAGAGATAGATCTAAATTCCCAAACCAGTTCAATTACATTATGTTAAGCATTTCGGAATTACATTTAGCTGTCTTAGATATGTTTGAAAGTCTAAGTTTAACACCTAGATCTATGTTTTAAAACAGTAGCGTCTCACACATGAAGGTAACAAATTACATGGACCATATTTCAAGAAATAGACGTTGAAAAACGTGAGACTCTACTCAAGTTACGCCGCTGGATTACGAAACAAGACACACCTCTGTCTAATCTACTCACTCTTTAGTTGAGTAGAAGGAGGGTGCGTTGAAAAAAAAAAGTGGACACGGGGGGGGGGGGGATAATCGCCAGACGCCACAGCTTTTCATTGATTTGTACTCAACTGCTTTGAGGTCTCCCCTGTTTATGTTTTAACTCATCCTGCTGAATGTACCTTATTTCTAGCACGTACTCGTCTCTCTCCCTCTCTTTCTCTCTCTCTCTCTCTCCATCTCTCTAATACCCAGACCTCACGTTCACTTTTGTAATAGGTCGAGAACTTAACAGTCTCCTATCCGCACATAAAAAATGAACATTGGGAGAGAGGTTGGGGGAAAGGGGCACCGGTTTGTGCGGGTGAGGTTGGGCGCCCTTACGGCATTAGCTAACCGTTCCCTCATCGAGTGCAAGCCTATTTCTTTCACAGATTTGTATTTCATACATTGGGCGAGGGCGAGGTGCGATGCATGGCAGATAGCTAGATAGGTGAAACAGCTTCATTGAGGGGACGGGAGGATGCAGAGAGAGTGAAGGAAGTAGCAGAAGTAACAGAAGAGCAACATTCTTGGCTTATTCTTATTTATATACGCGCCTGCTGTATATGAGCAAGAGCGAAGAGTGGCGGGGGAGCAACAGCAGCGGGGCGGGGGGGGGGGGCGCTCATGCGACCTAGTGTGAACAATTAACACAACGCAAATGAAAGCTGAAAGGTGAGGCGGTGAAACGGGAGAAAATAATAATTTAGATAAAGAGGGCACGAATGGATAGTACTCGTGGCGCTTTTTTCTCCCCAAGTGTGAAAAAAATGGGGTGAGAGGTGGCGCAGATAGTTCAGTGTGAGGGCGTTAGCCTAAACTTAGGTACAATCAATCTCGTATAGGAGCTGGGGTTGTTTTTTTCAACTCCTTACTGTTATGAAGAGGAGGCGCGGTGGCTGAGTGGTAAAGCGATTGGCTTCCGCCTCTGCAACGATAACTCCCGGGATTAAATCCTGGTGAAGATTGTGGTGTTTTTTTTTTACTATCGGTATATTTAGGGCGCTACCCAGCTCTAATGACTACCTCACGTTTGTTTTTGGAAAGTAAAGGCGGTTGGTCGTTGTGCTGGCTACATGACACCCTCGTTAACGTCATGCCACAGAAACATATGGCCTTTACATCATCTACCCAAATGTTTTCCAAATTTTTTTCACTAACGGAACACTTTGCACATTCCGAGTACTTAGCGGAACACTTTGCACAACCACGTGATGGGATTAATTCACTAGACTACTAGTTTGTTATTTCAGTTTTTCGTGTCATAATACTAGGGCTCCGCGAACACAATTTGGGAAACACTGATATACCCTATAGATCGCAAGGTCTGAAAATGGTAACTTTACTTACTGTTATGAAGTGCATGTGCGTGTTTCTGATGTAACCATGAATAAAGATGGGCAGATAGTTTGGTTGTGTAGGCTACTAGGCTGAATAGACACGAGGTCTTCTGTCAAAGATCAAATTCATAAATAGGGATGTGAGTTGAAGAGGGAAGAACAAATGAAAGATAGGTGACAGCAAGACGTGTTTTTCTTTTTTTGTTGAGAGTGACTTATTGTAACATTAAGCAGCTATTGCATTAAATTTATTTTTAGATTGAATACTCTCTAGCACAAAGTCATGTTTTGCATGTTGTTGACAAGTAATGACAAGCTTATTTAAAAATGATGGTGTTTTTTCCGTAATCTCTAAAAATAGTTTGGACATAACTAGGAGGGGGCTAGACAACGGCTAGAGGTAGTATTTAGAAAGACTTGCATATTCAGTTTAGAGGGAAAGCGAAAAGAATTAAAATTGAATTCTATTGTACATTTATGTAATGTGTCAGTGTCTTCATACTTATTTTTTTAGTATGTTAGTTAAGATTGTTTGTCTGGATGACTCCACTTGACCTCTGCTGAGGATGACTTCTCAATGTTTTGATTTGCGAGAATGACCAGTGTGTAATGTATTTATAGAATTCGAGTAGCCCTGTATAGAGTAAGATGAGGCCATGTTATTGATCAAGTACTGTTTGGTCTCATATCAAATGATGTTGCTGTTGAAAGACCGTTGTCGTTTATTCACTTTTAGTGGGGACAGTGTCAGTGTGGCTTAAAACCCTGAATATTGACCATGGGCGTAGTCAGGGGGGTTGGGGGTTCAACCCCCCCCCCCCACTAAATGAAATCCCCCCCCTGTGGGGGGGGGGGTCGGAGTTTAGTGACTGATTTTTTGCTTAAATTTGTTTATTTTAGGTGAAATTTTAATACCATCACTTGCCCTAGCACAGAAAAGGGAGTTTTGAGTTTAAAACCCCTACCAGGGGGGTTTGAGTTTGAAACCCCCTACCAGGGGGTTTTCAGTTTGAAACCCCATACTAGGGGGTTTTGAGTTTAAAACCTACTACCAGGGGTTTTCAGTTTGAAAACCCCTACCAGGGTGGTTTACGTTTAAAACCCCCCTACCAGGGGTTTTGAGTTTGAAAACCCCTACCAGGGGGTTTTAAGTTTGAAACTCCCTACCACGGGGTTTTGAGTTTGAAACCCCTACCAGGGGGGTTTGCATTTAAATTCACCTCTTCTATAAAAAAAACAAACAAAAAAAAAAAACGACAACCCCCAAATTCCAAGAGAACACCTAAGAAAGACTTTGATTTTAAACCCCTCTCCAAAATTTACGATAAACCCCTCTTCAATATAAAAGAGCAAATTACAAACTCAAAATTGTATGAGCGAAGCCAAAGGGGTTTTGATTTTAAATCCTCTTCAGCTGGGTTTGATGCTAAAAAATACCTCTTCAATGTAAAAAAAAAAAGCAAATTACACAATAAAATTCTTTGAGCCAATGCCAATGGGGGGGGGGGGGGCTGAGTTTCAACCCCTCTCCTCCAGATAGCTTTTTTAAAAGTTTAAAACCCCTCAAGATAGTTTTGAGTTTGAATTCCCCCTACAGAGCGTTTTAAGGTTGAAAGCCTCTCTCCTCAAAATTATTTCTAAAGCAAACTATAGTCACCAAATTCTATGACCGTAGCTAAGTGTGAGTTTGAGTTTTAAAAAAAAACAAAAAAAACTCCGATATATTTTAGTTGAACCCCCCCCCCCAACAGATCTATTTTTACAATCTGCGCGAATGACCGGAAGTGTGTTTTGTTGTCAGAGAGAGACCAGCGTGTGTGATATGCAGTAAAGCTGATTTAAGTTTTAAAAATGTGTTTGATCTAGTGGTTTCATTGTTTTATTTCGTTAACTAGACGTATCGAGACCTAAGGTAGATGCTATCAAATTATAATTATAAATATATTAAGGAATCTGTGACATATTTGGAGTCTCGTTTATCTAGTTTCTTGACTTAGTCTTGGAAGACATTAGGCAGAACTGCGGTTCGCCATTGTGAAAAGGTCAAGGATCAAGAAGGCCGTGAAGTCGTGAAGAGTGCGCGCTCACGTGCATCGGCGGGAAAAAAAACTAAGTCAATCAGCCGAGACGAAACTAGGTCAAACACTATGACAAAATAATTTGTATATATTTGATGCTACACACATAAACAAGGATGGCAGAGAAATTATCACAGATAATAGCCGCTGGAAAATAAATGGGATTGTCAGGGACAACTCTACAGGAATGGGTGAAAGAAAGAGAAGTCAGAGAGCGTTAGGAACGTGTTAAAGAGAGAGAGGCAGTGGAGAGAGCTAAAGAGAAAGAAGCTGATGTAGAAATACACAAATTGAGAGTCAGAGAGTTGGAGCTTAGGGAGACGAAAGGAGAACTCAAAGAGCATATCAAACCTGTATGGAAACCAAAGTTGCCATCTTTCAATGAGAACGTGGATCAAATGGATGCATATTTGGCTAGATTTGAAGTGCATGCTCAAGCTACAGAGATGCCTAAAACTCAGTGGGGAAGTCAGCTATACACATTGTTACAGGGAAAGGCACTGCAAGCTTGTATCAACTTTTCTAAGAAAGATTTAGAGGAATATGACAAGGTGAAATAAGTATTAATGAAAAGATACAACTTGACAGATGATGGGTATAGAGAGAAGTTCCATAAAGCTAAACCAGAGAGAAACCAGCCATTACATGGATTTGTTAAGGACATTACAAGATACTTAATGCGTTGGGTAGAATTGTCTAATACTGAAAAGACATTCGAAGGTCTCATTGATCTGTTCATCAGAGACAAGATCCTCACATCTTGCAATCCTCAGTTAGTGGCTTTTCTACATGAAAGGAAACCGAAAGACGTGCCAACAGCAGTCAAGTTGTGTCAGCAATATATTACTGCACATCCAGAGCAGACAATTCAGAGAGAGGAAGACTGGATAACTAGCAAGTTTGCCTTTGCTGCAAAGACTAGTGATAACAGAAGTCGCTTTAAACAAGAATGGAGACAGGACCGTCTGCAGAGAAGAAGTGAGGGTGAAAAAAGAAAATGTTTTAAGTGTTTCAAAACGGGACATTTAGCAGCCCAATGTAGAAACAAAAGCCAATTAAGACGAAAGGAGACTATGGGTTCAAGCAGAAGTCAGGAGTTTAAAACCATCAACAGGGGAAGACCAACCGGACATCCGTACAATGCGTCAGTGTGCATAGACTATCAACATGGTGAACAACTCCCTCATGAATCTGATCAGATCCAGATGGCTGGAGCTGTAACTTGTGACGCTGGGAAATTAAAAATGTATCCTGGATTTGTTGGGAAAAATCTATTTGGGTCTTGAGAGATACAGGAGCGACCACAATCGGAGTGAAGAGACTACATGTGCACCCTCACCAGTTGACGGGTAAGAAAGTCCAATGTATGACATTTGGAGGAACAATTGAAGAATATCCCCACAGCTGTCATTGACATTGATACGCGATTTTTATCTGGAAAAGTTGAAACATCTGTGTTGGAGAGGCCTGCAGCTGACTTGATTCTAGGAAACGTGACTGGCAAACTGAGCCCACCATCACAGATAGCTACAAGTGGCAAAGGTTAGCAATGTCAGAAGTTACAAATGTGGTAAGGAGATCTCAATCTAGTGTTAGAGATAACATGGGAACAACGATACAGCACCGTAGTAAGAGAGTGCTTGGCAGTTGTTTGGGCAGTAACCAAGTTGGTCAGATACCTGTTGGGCAGAACATTCGTACTCCGCACAGATCATGCAACCTTATGCTGTTTAAACACACGTAAGTCGGTGAATTCCAGGGTAACTCGTTGGGCCCTGATGCTTCAGGACTTTCAGTTCGAAGTGCAGCATATTCCAGGTAAAGGAAACGTCGTGGCGGACATTCTGTCACGCTTATCATTGATAAAAGCCTACGTGGCTTCTCACAAGCATCTGTTGCTTCATCAAAGACTTTGTGTCTTCAACAGTTTAGACTTTGTTGCTTGATGGTAGACTTTCTGTCTACAACTAAGACTTTGTGTCTTCATCTTTTAAGACTTTGTGTCTTCATCTTTTAAGACTGTGTGTCTTCATCTTCTAAGACTGTGTGTCTTAACTATAGACTGTGTGCCTATTACATTGCAGTCTGTGTGACTACATTAAAGTCTATGTGACTATGTTTAAGTTGTTTGGATACATAAACGCCTATGTCACGGAGGAATGTGTGTATGTATGTATAACCTATTTTTACAATCTGCGCGAATGACCGGAAGCGTGTTTTGTTGTCAGAGAGAGACCAGCGTGTGTGATATGCAGTAAAGCTGATTAAAGTTTATGTGTTTGATCTAGTGGTTTCATTGTTTTATTTCGTTAACTAGAACTAAACCAGGGACACCTAGACGTATCGAGACCTAAGGTAGATTCTATCGAATTATAATTATAAATATAATAAGGAATCTGTGACAGATGATTTTGACGATAAAACTTCCCTTTTCGATATAACATCTAAAGCAAAATAGTTACCTAATTCCAAGATAGTAGACAAGAGAAGTTACACATGTCTACCAGTGGCTGGGCTCCATTATTAAAGTGTAATAAAATTGAAAAAGACTAAATGTGGCTCTACAAAGATGGCTAAGACAGATTTTAGGAGTCAGTTATTGAGATCGGGTCTAAATCAAGGAAATCTTATGCCGAAATGTGAGTCGACCCCTTAGTAAGGTTGTGACAGAGCGTCGCATGAGGTTTGCGGGACATGTTCTCCGACAAAATGAATTACACATAAGAGGTGCGATGACATCCTAGTACAACTTGGCGCCACACTTTCATGGAGGTCCTCAGAGCAGGTTGAAGAGGCTTCAGACATTTCCAGTGACAGATTTTTGTGGAAACAGCTTGCCAGCAAATGCGCCGAACGGTGCGGGAAGGTCTTAGTTAGTAAGAATAGCACATTAGGTTTTTGAAATAAAACTTTTTAATAGCAGCCTACTGGACTGTAGATACCTCAGAATATGCACTTTGTTGGCTTTCAATACCAGAAATAGTACTTGGCGGCGGGGCTCCTACAACCTTTTCACTAACTCCAGGAAGAACCTATTCAAGGGACACAATAAACGTCTTCCAAGAGAATGAAGGGTCAGAATGTTATAGAGATTAATTAGGTACACACACACACACATCCATCCATACAAACATATATATATATAATTGGGGGGGGGGGAGAAAAAAATCCCCCCCCAACCCCCCCCCCCCCAAAATAATCCTGGCTACGCCCTTGATATTGACTATGAATGTATCGTCAAGAAGTTGGAGAGAGTTGGTATGACTCAAGACGCGATGTACTAGAGAGAGTGGCGTTAGAAGCATTTGATGAGTTGATACCTGTACTTACAGAAGAGCACTGAGTTACTACATCGATGATGATAGATTTAGATGTTAAGTAATATGGAGACATGTCTAATTCTGCTCTCTATTTAAGTATATAGCGTGTGTGTGTGTGTGTGTGTGTGTGTAATTTTGCATAACTGTTGAACTGATTCAGATTTCTATTTGTATAGAGTACATTTAAATTTCTTTTCTTTTTTTTTTATTTCATGTACATAAACTTATATTACGTTTACAGAAATACCCATGGGCGTCAGTTGTTACTACAGCAATACGTTTCTTTGTCTTGACATTCTTTTTTTTTTTAAATAAGGAAAATTAGTTTCATTTTACGAATGTGGATGTATCTTTCTTCTAAAATATGACAGGCTCTTAGATATTAATATTATTATTAATAAATGGATTGGTATTTCAGGTTTTGATAAGTGTAGGGGCCTCAACGAAATTCTGGGTCGCGATGCTAAAGTATTGAAACGCTTGGAGCCTGTGTCCTGTGTATAGGTTTCGAATCTAGGTAAAGATAGACATTGAATATTTCGCCATTTTTAGGGCGACCCAGAGTCCGCCCTTACTCTAATGGGTACCTTACATTAGTTGGTCGTTGTTCTGGCCACATAACATACTCGCCAACCTTGGGCCACAGAAACAGGTGAGTTTTTATCATCTGCGCTCTAGATCGCAAAAACTAAAAGGGGTACTTTACTTATTACTTTAATAATGGATATAGTAGTAAATATATCAAACAATGTTAATGAATATATTAATAGATGTATTAATTGATATAACGCTAAGCCCCAAAACAAAACAAAAATTCCAAAATATACCAGTTTATGTAGGCACATAAAAACCCAAACAAAGACATAAGATATATGAACTAAAGAGGCGTTGAAACGTACGCTTACTAGGTGCACCCCACGGTAACGGCATTCATAGTACCCAATCAATCTATGCATTTTATACTATCATTTATAAATGTGGTGTGGGAAAAGGCGGAGCGGCGATGATGAGGGCGGTGACCCCCCCCCCCCTAATCCTATTCAATTCTAGAAATATTGTATCGCAAACAACAGCTCGTGGAAACCAGCAGGTGTGACAGATCCACGAGGATCTGTTGGCTGGTTCCAGGCCTGCAGTCAGAGGAAAGCCTTTACCAGATAACTGGATATTCTGGCTGACTTTATCAGGGAGGTCGAAATGCTGGCTTGTTAACGGGATCAATCAGATTCGCTCCTATGACGTAATCAGTCTTTGACGTCGACTTGTTGTCCTGTGAAGCCAAGAGCCTTGAGCTCAACTATTTGATACTATATTGTGTTATTTTCAACCTAAACCCCAGAATCTTGGTGCTATGGAGATAGTTTGAGATAAACCTCTCAAATATTTTTTTTTTTTAAAGGAAACCTCAGAATTTGCGCTATTCAATTTTGGCTTTATCATCTTAGGAATCCTTGGGAATTAGGCCTCTTTTCTTTGCCTCTTTTTTGGGCTTAATAAATTATTTTTTCAGTATCTCCAGCAAGAAGGGTATAAAATAATACTATTAATAAATAACAGATATATCTTGTCATTTTGGTATAATGTTTCTTGCATGGTTAGAATGTTAAAGTATAATAAATTGACCCTCTGACTCCATAGATCGCAAGGTCTGAAACAAAATTTCCTTTATTTTACTAAAAATTGTTAAATTTGTTAGATATTGTTACAATAAGGCCAGTGATCTGTCAAAGTAGGTCAGCGAAAAAGTTGTTTGTTGGGGGGGGGGGGGGGAGGGGGGTTACCGATCGATTTTGTTTCGGCGGTGCCGTATTTTCTCGTGCCATTTTTTCCAACAGATATTTGGTGTAACGGGTGTAACTTTAAAAAGTAACTTTGGTTCCAGAGCAACGTCCTGGGTGCTAGGATCGTCCATACGACTTTTCTTGAGCCAACGGATATCTCTTGGTCAATCCTATAAGCTTCCGGTCAACGAAGCATCGTTTTTGAAAGCCACCGACTGATTCTCCTTGATCGAGATGGATGCGTTAAAGTCTATTGATAGGTCTTCTAATTAATATTTGATTCAGATGACCTTGGAGGTAGGGCGCTTCCTGTGTGTGATATACTGTTGCAGTAATGATTTTCTGTAACTGATGTCTCTCTGTGAATGATGTTTCTCTGTAAAGGATGTTTCCCTATGAATGATGTTTATGTAAATGATGTCTCTCTGTGAATGATGTTTCTCTGTGAATGATGTTTTCTTAATATCTCTGTAACGATGTTTCTCTGTAGTGATGTTTCTCTGTAAATGATGTCTCTCTGTGAATGATGTTTCTCTGTGAATGATGTCTATGTAAATGATGTTTGTACATCCATGAAACACGTGTAACAATAGCGATATTATAATCCTGATGATAAACTTGACATTTAACTCTTTCTCTCCGTAATTATTTTCCTCGTTCCGATAGAATTATTCATTTTGCTTATTTGTGTTTCACTATCCTGCTCAGATTAAACTTTAATAATTGTTGTGTTAGTTATCAGAAAATGTTCTATTTGGTATCGAATTATAGGAGAAAGCATGCTTTTTTACACAATACAAAATATGGTTTATAAATCGAAAATTCCATTTAGTTTAATGGGTTCAAATCAACGTGGCATCGTCAATTAGGATAGAAAGAGTTAAAGGTAAAATAGATTTTCCATTTTACAATTCATACAAACACTGCACTCCCAACTAACGAATCTCTTTGAAAACTGACTTTTTTTGGACTTCGGGATTTTTGTGACGCCTGTTAGTCCTCCCAAATCCAAATCGTACCTGACATTAGTTAGGGTTCAAATCCTGATGAGAACTGTGATCTTTAATTTCAGCCTATGACAGAGATCGGACACGCGCGAAGGCTGAGTGGTAAAGCTTTTGGCTTCCGAACCGAGGGGCCAGGGTCGAATTCTAATGAGGACTGTGATTTTTAATTCCATGATCTTTTGGGCGCTTATGAGTTCACCAGACTCTAAGGGTTATCTAATATTAGTTGGGACAAAGTAAAGGCGGATGGTCGTGGTGCTGACTATATGACACCCTAGTTAAAAGTGGGCTACAGAAACAAATGACCTTGACATCATAGGTAACTGAAAGGGTAACTTTACTTTTTATGTATATCTCTGGGGGGGGGGGGGGGGAATGACATCCTAATTGGCCACTCAGTAAGTAAAAACTGTGATTCGATCGTAATAAGTATTCAAAAGTAACGTCTTCACATTAAAATGTGCCGCACACGACTGAGTGGGGAGGGGGGGGGGTTCATTAGCACCTTCTTATGTCTAAGTTCTAAGTTTAAAAATCTAAGATTAATTTGTTTTCTCAAAAATAAACAAATTTAATGAATGTCTTCTCTAACCCCCCACCCCACCGCCCCACCCTCTTTTCGGTGGTCTTGTATGTTATTTGATCGGTACTACAAAACTACTATATAGGCCTACTTAGGATTTAGGCCAGAGTTAGAGACGGTATTTGATTAGTGAAACCTTTGACAGCCTCGAAAGGTCACTGTTAATGTATCATTAGACTTGTCCGCGATCTCAAGCGTCATAGTAAAGTAACACCAACCACTTATATCTACGAGTTTATATATATCTACGTCTGTGTACGATATTTTAGTTCAGTTTCCCATAGATGACGTCATGTCAGGACCTTAAATTGTTTACTTACACTCACAAATACACAATACCTGCGAAACAGTTGTACGCGGACTAGTAAGACGGTGACTCGGCAGTCTGCTGACCTCGGCGACCAGTTAGCCTCGGAGTCGCCAAGATGAACAGATACAGCGCACTGGACAACTGAACCCCTCTTGGCGGGACATAAGTGGACATTAACAATGACATCGCGGACAATTTGACGCAATCTGTGTGGGACTGTTCTCCCATGTCATGATATTCTCACCGGTTCACACAGCGCCGCCGGGATTTGTTGTCGACATGCGAGACCAAAGGTTAGGTCATCAGGGAGCTTAGGTCGCAATGACAATCTTCCACCGGTCCTATAAAATGAATCGGTGACTTAATTAGCAAAAGAATGTCACCCTGTCCGCGCTGTCAACTGTGGCTTTACAAATGCCCGTTTTACCAGATGTCCATTTTATTGGAGTGAAGAATATCTCCAAAAACTCTGATAGTTAAAACTCATCAGTCCGGATAACTCAACAACGCAACTGGCAGTGCGAAAAGAAGAGACCCACCTTACAATATCCTTAATAACTAAATAGTGAAGAACCAAAATCTATCGAAACCACCATTCAGTATTAGAAGTAAGAACGTCCATAATAGACTCGGTGTTCTTTCGTCAGCCACCTGGATGAAGCAGCGTATATTATTTAGTTATCTTCGTGTAGTAATGGCTCTTGCCTATGCCTTCATAAAGTAATTACTTTTTTCTTTGCTGAAGGGTTCTGGTCAGTACATTCCCTTTCTCTATAAAAGTACGTAATGACAAATATGTCTTAATTAACTAATAACAGAGAGACAAATGCGCAATAATTATTGATATCTCAGTGTCAGTATCTCGTTTCGACCCGAGCACTATGTGGAGACTGAGTATCCAGAGCGACACAAGCTATAGTCTAGGGCCTGTACTTCTTACTTTCTTCTTAGTTTAAGGCCTGTTCTTCTTACTTTCTTCTTAGTCTAGGGCCTGTACTTCTTACTTTCTTCTTAGTCTAGGGCCTGTACTTCTTACTTTCTTCTTAGTCTAGGGCCTGTACTTCTTACTTTCTTCTTAGTCTAGGGCCTGTACTTCTTACTTTCTTCTTAGTCTAGGGCCTGTACTTCTTACTTTCTTCTTAGTCTAGGGCCTGTACTTCTTACTTTCTTCTTAGTCTAGGGCCTGTACTTCTTACTTTCTTATTTCACAATATCTATACTTCTTATGTGTCCGGTAAGGATATTCGGTAGACATTTTGTGTCTAAACTTAAAAAGGAACCCATATATAAAGCAGCTTAGGGCCTTATTAAGTCGAGATTCGGCCTTGATGGTAAATGGACAGAATTACATACCTCTAAGCTCTAGGGCTGAAATTCAATACAAAAGTTTCAACCTCATAAAAACATTTCACTTATTATCAACGTCGACGTAGAAATCAACATATTGTTATGCTCCAATCAAGACAAATACCACACAGCTGCTCGGCTCTTCAGACGCTCTCCAAAGAACTGGATAACGCTTTAGTACACCTTCAAAACGTTTATTTGCAAGGGAAAATGGTCGCCGAGTCTTCTACTCTAAGCGTCTTTATTGTCACTCCTATTAGCGTCTCTAATTATGTCGAATTTCCTATCTAGTTATATCTACTCTTTTGGTCCCGACATTACTACACGAATAACTATCAAATATGTATCATAACAATATCACTTTATCTACAACGATACTACCAACCAGTGACGCTTTATTTAAATATTTTGTAAAGAACAATATTAACTTTAAAAAAATGTCGAGCTTCTATTTCCATTTGTTTAAAAGATGGAAAACGCCCCCTTCGCCCACTCACGTCTTGCCGCCACTGCTGGGAACAATAGGATGAAATTTCAGCGCTCATCATATTTCTCTCACTGGCCGGCGCCCCATGGTGATGTCCAGCGAAGCATGTCAAGTGCCCCCCTGCTAATGAATAAACAACTCATTAACAATAAATACTCGAGTTGTGGCCCTTGAGAACATGATGGGGGTTCGTAGATTAGAATCGCAGTGTAGTACAGGGGTGAATCATTAAGAGGGGTTGTGACCAAAGTTAGTTTTCGTCCAAGATGTTTGATAAACTACAATGTTACATTTTGTAGGAAAGTACAAGAAATGTTTTATAAGTACTTTTATGTAACGCAGAGACGGACTTGTCTGTGCTCGGACCAAAATTATGCTGGGAAGTTTTGGACCTAACTTTAACTCTAGTCCTAAATATCATGCTTTCATTGATGAAAAAGTTTCAACAAATTGAATAAAAAGTCCTTGACTAGACGACGTGTTTTCAGATAAATCCATCCCTCAATACTTCAGTCTACAGCCTACTGATTCGGTACATACGAATGTTTAGCAGAGATCAAGTGTCATGGGTTATGGCACCGACCGATATGGGGACATATCGTAAAGGCGCCTAAAGGCGTTAGTTCTTAAATGGTCTCCCCAAAAAGGCCGCCTCTAAAAAACGGTGTAAAGATTAAGTTCGACAATAATAAGATACATTTACACAGGAATTAAACATAAGTCTCTTGGTTATTAGCCAAGCGATCTAGCCACTCAACCCATTTCTCTATTTATATTTTGTGAAAAAAAAAAATAACAATACTGCACCTCTGTATAAGAATGTTGCAAAGAAAAAAAAGTGCGATCCTTTCTCTATCTCTTGGGTCAAAAGCTACGCCCCTGGTGACCCTCTACTCCATACTTAAGTGTCTGATGACCATTTACTCGCGCCGACATCTCAGCATCTTGTGTCCGGAGTCCTGGATCTGTCTTGTGTTTCTTAGACAGCCCGCTGCTGTGAACGGTAAGAGAAGGAGGGGACTCTGTGAGTAGTTAAGAGAGAGGAGGGGGGGGCGGTTGGTGCATGAGCATCACGTTGAGAGATACTTTGGTCAAACCAGAAAAAAAAAGAGGATGGACTTGGGAGGGGGGGGGGTTCAACACTTGAGTCCGCATTAATTACTGTAATTTATCTTTCGCTCACATCAAGCGCCCTCCTTACTTGAAGGGGTGCTCGTCAGCGAGTCTGGAGGCCCTTGCTTCCCTTTGAACATTAACACCACATCACAGCCACGAGTTGGAGTCGACCGCCCATGAGTCCTCTCCCTCCACGCTGCTTAATAGCAACCCCCAATCCTCCATAACAAGCGCATTAACACACGCAAACATCTTCCCATGCATAGTATTTCATGTCTGTTATGTGTTCCTTTTTTTTCTCCATAATATAACAAAGTAGTTAGAAATGTTATGGTAACAGAAATGTAATTTTTACCCCCCCCCCCTTTTCTTCCTTTTTTTAAACATCCTACAATTATTTGTTTTAATGTGAGAAAGTTAAGAGAAGCCGAGTCTATTTCGCACTATTGTAAGCCACCATGCGTAAAGGCTCCGTACTGAGACTAAGTTTCTTGCAGCGGTCCAGGAATCTACCAATGTTCCACAGTATTTCTGTGTCTACTTAGAGGACGACACCGTTCTGTCTCTGAAATTTGTCATATTCCGACCCCCTGATATAATATACCACAAGGCCGAACCCCCTACCATATATATATATATATATATTGTTCTAACTATTGTTCAAATATGCTTGTTACAGAAAAGTTACACTAAAAAAAAAAAAAAAAAGACAACGAATAGACCAAAAAAAAATCAAATTTTCCTTGTGTTTTAGGCGACGCATGACAATTAGTCATTCGAATCCCTAGGGGACCGCGACTCACGGGTTAAGAAACCCTGACTAAGCTGGTTCTTTTTTTTCCAGATGATATATATAGACAGTGGGATTTCTAGGAAAATCATTACAACCAATTTTGTTTTTTAAATACTCGTCCGACTTCCAGTTTCCACTAATGAATAGTTGGCAAGTTAATTGGAATAATAACAATATATCAGAAAAGTAAATATGTTCTTTATAGGTGCCACAGTTACGTAAGGCCTGCCGAAATGTTGCATGCAAAAAGAGTATTGCTGCAACTCCGTTTCAGCGCCGACACTGATGGTGCGCACCAGAGCACCGCTCAACACGAGTAGGAGAAGACTTGCGGATTTTACAGGGAGGACTGTTGAAGTGGTCTGTTCTAGTGTTAAGTAGGACTTATAGAACTTAAGACATTACTCCCTGTGACTTGATAGCTGAAGTCTATGTCTAACTATTTGTTGATAGCAGTAAATTGTTATATCGTCCATTAGTACCTCCTTCCTTTCGTAGAGTGCTTGCCTTACAGTTACTACTGTCTCCATATACGAATTGACGACACATTTCTAAATAAAAATCTTAAAGGTAGTTAGTATTCATTAGCAATTGTTGAGTGACTTAGACATAAGATTGAGTGTAATCTAATGCATGAGTGCGTCTTAACGAGTGAGCCGCTGACGCCGCCTACGAGTTTGTGCTTGCGACCTGGACTCTCCTTATGACCTTTTTTTTAAAAATTAATATTAAAAACAGTTTTTCAGATCTCATAGCAATTTATTTTACGTGGGGATCAGATGTGAAGGGACTGTATAGGTCTACTATAACAAGGATTGATCAATCCATTACATAGTTTGTGTTACTTCAACATATGCTGAATGAAGTGTGTGTTGCTCTAGAAATAGTTCGCATAGCAACAGCATCATTTCAACAACAACAATACATGTAAGTTTATCCTTAACAAACAATGAGAATATAAATAATCCTAAACAAATGAGATATACATTAGACCCAACTCAAAAAGAGGATATAATCATACAATTTATCTTTAAGGGGGGAAAAGGAGAAAGCTTATAATAACGAAAAAGGATATAACTTGATCTGTTTCCCCTGGAATTTAACAAAGACTATTCAGAATACATTATTTTATCAGTGTGCCAAAGCTTTAAGTTGAGATCAACACTTTTCAGCCTCTTAGCACCACTTTGCAGGAGCCCTTCCCGGGGTTCTAATTCTTCATCCGAGGCGGCACCTCTTGATCAGGGGACTAAGAAAGGAAAGATTACGATCAAACTTAATTCCGTCATCAGATTGTTTGCATACTTCTTTCAAATAATCTCCCTTGCAATTCAGATCATGCTAGATTCGAACGTAGATGGCTTCACCCCCTCACCTTTTTCTTTCATTCCATCTCCGTCAATTCGGACTGAGCGGTGGCGTCTTATCGGGTGAGGGCGGTCAGGAAAAGACGTGTTCCGTTGTCGCAAGGAGCTGTTCCTTCTGGCTCTTGGAAGCCCCCTTTTGCTCGGCGGTGAGAATCTGAAGTTGTTTGTGGCATTGTGATGGTCTTGCAGGAGTGACGGAAAGATGGCGGATAACATAAAGGCCTCTGAAGTTGAAGTGGCCCTCCCGTTGACGTTTCCGATATTATCGCCAAGGCCACGTTGTAATCTTAGACAAGAGACCCGGGAGGGGGCTCAGCGCGCGTTAATATTTCTTAAGTTCTTTTTGTAATCCGTAAACCCCCCCCTTCCCCCCTTTTTTTTTTCTTTTCTTTTCTCAAGCACATCTGACTTACATATGAAAACAAGCTAACTGTCCCGGCGTGATTTGAAGTGACCATTTCCGGTCACAGTTAGAGGGGAAAATACGAGCGTGGGGGAGGGGAGGTACAGAAGGGACAACATAAAAAGAACAATGAGCACTTAAAACTGCCGACTTGACCACTTCTTGAAGGATGGCCTTTGTCCGACGCTGAGATCTCCAAGCGTGATGAATGAATACTGGACGTTGCGTCACACTGGTGGTTGTGTGGTGGGGGGGGGGGGAGGTCGGGAGAAGCATGGCCGGCTATGTATGTCGTGTTTTTCTTTTTTTTTTGGTGTTGCAAGGGAAGATACGTCATCGGTGATGACGTACTGGTCACAAAGTAATGGTGCTCTACCACTGCGAGTGTTATTGATGACAGAAGTTGGAGTCTCATAGCGCATACAGAAAGTATGACTGTCATTTTCTTTTTTTTTTTTTATATCTGTGTTGCCACTTTAGTGGAAAATGGAGGGGGGAGGGGGAGGAGCGCTAGGAAAAAATACACGTCTTTCTGAGAGAGCTTCGTAGATATATGCAAGTTAGATGGAATAATACATTTGAATTGGGCACTAGTGGTCGGAAGTTTGTATTGGTCGGTGGACTCCATAGCAGGGCCGGTCTTAGACCTATGCGGTCGCAGTGGACCCCGCGCTTTGATAGGCCCCACGCTAATTCAAGGTGTAATTATTAAGTTGCAGAATATATACGAAAAAGGCATGGAAATCTCCTGAATTTATTAAAATCATAAACATTTCCTGAAAAATAGTCAAAATTTTCATTTCATTGTGGGTGTCATTCATTGCGGAAAACGCCAATACTACGCGCGATAAAAGAAAAAAAAAGTCATTGTCAGCTTTCATGTAATAAAATGTAATAATCGGGTGAATTTTCACCTTAATCGGAATTTACAATTCTTTATTTACTTTTATAGTCACTGGCATATAAATATGCCATAGGTGCAAGGTTCGTAAAGTAAAGTTAATTTGATCGCAATTCGTTTTTAGAAAGGAATTATAAAATTCAAAGTCGAATTTTTTTTTCTAATACAAAATCTTAAATTTCACTTATTACCCTTATTCCCACCCAGACTAGGCCCCCGCAATCAGTTTCGCATAGGGCCCCGCAATTGTTAGGACCGGCCCTGCTCCATAGCATAGGTAAGTAGAAGACAAAAAACAAACAAAACAATGAATGTGTAATCATGGTATTAATATTGGCAGAGTCACCTGTTGGTCAAAAACTCATATTAAGCTAAAGTTATGTGGGGTGGCAGCAGTTGCGGGAAGTAACTGTTAGTTTCTTATTTAAAATGGTTGTCATTAGAGATTAACGTGTGATATTTTTTCGATGTTTTGATTCCGTGATATTGATTACTTTAAAATGTTACACGTCATGTACAGAACATACAAAAATGGCATGTTTGTTCAGCTAGCCCAAAATCAGATGCATACACATGCACGAATTGTGGCAAAGTCTACCGCTCCAGAATCGGCTTGATTAGCCACACCAGATTCTGCCCCGTCTCAAGACGAAACCAAAACCAGTGACTCACCTGGGCGCATCCATTGCCTTCCGAGACAAAAAGGAGTCATATACTTATAATCAACTAGCTGAATTTGACCCCACGGGCCTTAATTTTGGATATTACTGGTCTAGTGAATTGGATTTCGATCTATATCGTATTTGGAGAAAGTTCACTTAACATTTGTAAAAATGAAAGTAGAACGTGACAATGGGTTTACCACTTTAGCCGACATATTTTAGTTAATATAAAATACTATGAAAACGGGTTTACCTGATTTGTTGAAAAGTTTCGTTCTTTAATATGTATAAATTTTTTAAATTTTTTTAGGGCCTTACGGTTGAGGACTGGACACTATATATGCATTACGGTCTACGCCATGATCAAAGGAACATTTATTCCAGGTTTTATCAAGATTTGTCAAACGGGACATACATACTCCTTACATTGTACTTTATATATTAGATGATTGTCTTAATTTTCGATAGTGAGGACTGGATACACATCAAGCTCGCCGACTATCGGCTTCGACGCAATCAACGCCGGAGATTATAACGAGAAAAACTCAGCGAGTGGGGGTGAGGTGAGGGGAGGAATTAAAGCCTCTTGAAAATGACCATAACATTAGAGCAGAGAGCCTGGCCTTTTTAAGTGTTGACCAACCATTGCCCCCATAACGTCTCTGGACTACATCACACGGGAACGACGTTGCAGGGAGAATGAAAAGGCTAGCGGGACTTTCCGATAGCCGGGGCTTCTGGTGGTGCACCATCAAAGGCGGGACTGCGGTGCGCACGCTGTGATGTCAGCAGCTTCACCTCCAGGATCCGGATTCTCATTAACAGAATGGTACTCTCTCTCTCTCTCTCTCTCTTTCTCTCTCACTCTCTCTCTCTCTCTCTTTCTCTCTCACTCTGTGTGTGTGTGTGTGTTGCTGGGTGTGTTAGCCATTGACTTTTTCTTACAGAAACGACCCAGAGCAGCACTTACGCTGTTGAAGGAAATGAAGAAACATTGAAAGAGTTGCAGCCATATAGCGGGGACAGTTCAAATCTAGGTTTCAAATAATCCATGAATCAGACAATAGAGTTAAGGCCGCGTATCAACGACTTAAGTTCAAGTATTAAAGAGTTAAAGACAGGTTTTCAAGACCTAAAGCCTTGCATCAAAGAGTTAAGACACGTAACTAGGACTTACGGCATATGTCAAAAGAAAAACACCCAATATGTTAAGTCGTGTGTCTGCAAAATTAGGCACCCGGTAATTTTGGCACCGGTAAATGAGGCACTTTTTGACATGGCGGAAAATTCGGCACTCTGTAACAGCGACATTAATTTTGAAGATAATTACAATTTTTTAACGAATTTTTTATCCTTATGCTATGGGCTATCGATTACGTTGTCAAAAATACCAACTACAACGATTTTAACAGAATTTTCAGGATTCAAAAGAAAAGCTGAGAAAATAAAAAGAAAGAAAAGGACAATCATGAGAATGCGTGGAAAAAAGTCACATTATATAATCCACACAACACAGGATTAGGGGGTGCAGTGGCTGGGCGGTAAAGCGCTTGACCAATGGTCCCTAGTTCGAATCCTCGTCAAGACTGTGATGTTTAATTTCAGGATCTTTGGGCGCCTCCGAGTTTACCCAGCTCTAATGGGTACCTGACATTAGTTGGGGAAAAAGTTAAGGCGGTTGGTCGTTGTGCTGGCCACATGACACCCTCGTTAACCTTAGGCCACATAAACAGAAGACCTTTACATCATCTGCGAAACAGATCACAAGGTCTGAAAAGGGGGGGGGGACTTTACTACTACTTTTACGTTACAGGATTAAGAGGAGGGGAGGTAGAGATGATTCCCCCCACATATAGCTTCCCCCCTTCCACCACACCTTTAGATAAATAGTTAATATTATACAAATACATAAGGTCAAATGCAACAATTTATAAACCCTTAGTAAATGTAAAATCAAGTTTGAGGGCAGGGTAATTAATGTGCAAGTGTAAGTGGAAGTCCCCTAATTTCAACTTTAAATATAATCGCCCCCTCCCAGTCTGCGTTAAATATATACTTTACAATTTATATATTTTTTTCAAAATTAAGATCACTATTAAAGTTTGCCTAATTTTCCCGGTACCGAAATTACCGGGTAATTCTAAATTTCCGGTTCCTAAATTTCCAGTGCATAAAAACTACAGCTTCGTTAAGGCGATCGAGACAATTTGTTTTTAAGAACTTTATATATGTGATCAACTTCCTAAACAGTAATTTTATATTAAGTAGCCTAATGTTGTAGTGACATCAATATCTTATTCACAACTCAAAGCACAACAAAACAAAGTGAGGAAGACCTCTGAGAGCGCAGTCGTCATCATTGAATGTTCCACAATATCTGCTCCACCGGACACAAAAGTGTTTCGTTTATAGTGCAGAGCGAATGGTGAGAAGACCACCTGCAATTTTTTTCATAGGAACATTGTTATAGTTACATATAACATAGTTATCTCCCTTACAAGGGCACTGTCGCTCTTATTAAACGTTTATTTTATTAATTAATTATTTTTTTTTAAAGTAAACCTCAGAATTTGCGCTATTCAATTGAAATTATCTTAGGAATCCTTGATTAAGTCCTCTTTTCTTTGCCTCCTTTTTTAGGCTTTATATGACTCTGGGTTCTTTTTTTTTTTATTTGTAAGTTTCAATAATTCATATAGCCCGCACGTGATAGAAACATGTAGCGAGGCGTAATATTTAAATTTAAAAAATGTGTTACTTTATAAGTTTATGTTTAAATGAATAAATTTTTTAAATTAAGTATAATCAAGAAAAATTCGGGTAAACAGGCCATCGGTGAAC
Source organism: Biomphalaria sudanica (assembly GCA_036873155.1). Lineage (NCBI taxonomy): Eukaryota > Metazoa > Mollusca > Gastropoda > Planorbidae > Biomphalaria > Biomphalaria sudanica. Next base: position 445,999 of record JAZGLO010003512.1, read on the forward strand.
AATAGCTTTATCTGCTGAAGATGTGGGAAAATATGTAGGTCAAAGCTGGGTATACGTTATTACGTGAAACACTGCACTCATCCTTCTGCTTCAAATGGACGAATCGCCTTTAATAAATATGTTGACACAATGTGGAAACATTATAAAAAACAAACAAAAAAAAAAAACAACCGTTGCACGTTTTTGGTAAACCATAAGTAGCTGATGTTGCAAAGAACACATGTACAACTTAACAAAAGAAATTTATATATAGCCCATTTATTTATGTACAGATTATACTTTATGTCCTGTTGACTATACAGTCAGTTTTAAAACATACTTACAAAGCTTATATCAACTCACTCAATGCGGTACAGAATTATAATTGTCCATGTAATTTCCCATTCTCACATTCAAGTTTGGTCAATAACAGTTGCCATTACAACTAATTACCACTTTCGGATCAACTTTGAAACTTTACACAATTATATATTTTACCTAATAAAACATAAATCAATTTTTAAAAAAATTAACCAATTAGTCACTTATTTACGTGTAATTTTTTGTTGTCGATACCAACAAGAGAAATAAATCGTGCAGTATTCATATATATGACTAAATAAATGTCCCCTTGGATAATTGTGCACTCTTTTTCTCCTACATCCTTAATCGGATCAAGTTGAAACTTTAAAACGTTTTTCATTGTATTGTATCTAAGAAAACATGAATCAATTTAAAAATATTACTTATTCGTAAATAAATTAATTTATTGTTGATAATTAATTATTTTGTTTGTTATCGAAAAATGTTATCAAAAAAAGGAAACAACTTCAACATTATTGAGAGATGTTGTTGAAAATGGGGAGTTCTTCCCTTAGATAAGCTAAGGAGAGATGGGCCTTGTGTAGAGAATTAGACCATCTCCTAAAATTTACACCTAATAATAGATTACTAAAAGAAAATAAAAAATAAAATATATAACCTTTTTTTTCTAAAGCACTTGGCTGGCTCAGTGGCTAACGTTTTGGCATGAGAAGTATTTTTTTTTAAAAATGCTTTTACAAAGCCTTCACGGAAACCTTCACCCAGTTACGTTCTCTCCTCCGCCCACCCTCCAAACAATTTGTAGCATTGAACATTCTAAAAGCATGAAATTCTGCTCAACAAAAACAATGGATACAAATATTTGTCTAGATCTAAAAAGTAAGTTAAGTTCCCCTTTCAGATCTTGCGGTCTAGAGGGCAGATGATGTTAAGGTCATCTGTTTCTATGGCCGACGGTGAACGAGCAGGGTGTCATGTGGCCAGCACAACGACCAATCGCTTTTACTTTCCCCCAACTTAAGTCAGTTACCCATTAGAGGAGGGTCGACTCAGGGGCGCCCTAAAAATCCCAGTCTTCACCGAGATTCGAACCCAGGTTCGGATGCTTAGTGATTAACAATTCGACCACCGTGCCCCTAGATCTATTAATAATTAATTATATGATTGATTTAAAACAAAAACAAAACTGACACAATTAAACTTTATATAAGCTTAGATCAAAAAATAAAACAACATTTAAAAAAAATATTTTACTTGTAATGGTGGTGTACCTCAGTGTTAATTAAACTATCGCCCGCGGGTCATATCCGGACTGTGACATGATGCTATCCGACCCCTGAAATGTCCTTCTTATAGTTTATGATGAAGTCATAGATGATCGGTTCCATTTTAGTCGTCGATTTGTTGGATGTGATGCGGTCCGTGGAACATAAGTCGGAAATTATAAGGCCCACATGCTGAAAAATTTTGGTCAATAACAGTAGCCATTACCAACTATTTTTGGTACTGTACAGAAGAATTGCTCATTTAGGTTTTTGAGAACTAAAACATGAGAGACGGACAGACAGATTCCACAAAGTTTATATATCGGTTTTAAAAGAAACAGCAGCAACACGTGCTTTGATGGATGCTGTAAATAGCAGATTTTAGGTGTCAGAAGTGGGTGCTCCCAGGTCCCCCAAAAACATTGGTAACTTATATTTCACTGTCAAAAGAAAAACTACATAATGACTTCGAACCATGTTTGCTGCGATATGCATCTAAATTCTAAAAGAGAAGAGGTACACACTCAGAGAGTCTTTAACAGTTTAATATTTATTAGACCTGTATTACTATTTCTAATGTATATGGACAACTTATATGCGTTTAAATACAGTTGAATCATTAGGACCATCGCACTAAGTGTGGTAGGGTAATATAAATCCCTACGGCATAAAGTCGTGCTATTCTGACTTCTAATTATTAGTAGTTAATCAGACATACTGAATGTTTGACTATAATTCGATATTGCGTGTATGTTTGAATATATTTTTATTTTATTTCTTACCCACTTCAGATGTGTAAATTCAATGAAATAACGAAGTGTTTTATATTGGAATGAGTTCTGATTTTCTCTTATTTCGGCAGTTCAAGTAGAGAGATAATACGCTAAGCTTATTGTTGATCAGTTATCTTACCCTGCTATGATTGCTAAAACCAGAACTCACGAATTCTACAAGACTGGAGCTCGCAATGTTTGGTCTAACATCAGGGTAGGGTGAGGCTCACTGAGCGCCTGCCGCTTTATTGTGTGCACAAGATCATAAACACTCACGCTCAGTGCCTTCCATACGATTGTATGGTCATTTGCAGAGAGGATAAACACGTCAAATTCTTGACCACTGCTTGACCATCAAACGCTCACACCCCTCCCGCCACCATCACCAAAGTGCGCTGACCATCTTGTTTGTGCTGTCACAGTTGACCGCACAGATTTGGACATAAGGAACGAACACACAAAGAATGTTAGAGTGAGTCTTCTCAAACAGCTCTAAATTTATGCACATGCGTGAGAAATGGAAAGATTTGTGAGCGGACTTGAATCCTAGGGGATAAGCTGTAAAAGGTGAGACCATGATTAGGTGAGAAAAAGGGCGCGCCTTCGCGCTTCGCTCCTACAACATCGCCACCACGAGCTTATCAATTTCACCAATGCGATTCTCTTTTCAGCCCTTTCATGTTGACACCCAGAACACTAGTTTATTTACGCCTCTGTTTCAGAACGAAGTTAGTCTGTATACCTCTGTGGGTGCTAAGTGCTAACTAGCACCTTAGAGGCCGTGACAGAACGTGCAGATCAATTAGAAATTGTTCTATGCTGATACTGGAGACGTTGACGAAATGTAAACGTCTTCCCGAGAGCCTCTAGTTGTGTTGTATTTAGTTATTATATAAATACTAATCTCTCTGTCACGTACACTGTATCTTTATTTAGCCCAAGGTCTGCCAGCTGAATTTCAGCCACCTCGGGGAATTTCATCATGCAACAATTTAATGTTTTGGAGTGAATGTGATTGGTTAGAAATATTAATTATTGTACATTGAGTTGCATTTATTGGTCAGATGGATTAACCAAGCGGCAAAAAGATTTTAGTCACATGGCAAAACGCCCAAAGCTCTGTAAGATTCTATATATTAGCGCCAGTCTCGTGTTAGAACTCAAAGGAAGAAGACATAATTATATTATTGTGTAGATCATTTATTTAGTAGAAATATACATATTCTGTTCTATTCAAGTACATTTAACCATTGTAATTATTTGTGAATAGCTTTTCCAAGTTCTGAATTAAAGTATTTGTATTTGTCGAAGATAAGATTCTTCATTGAATTTAATAATAACATACTTAGATCGTCTTATCAACTAGCAACTTCTAGACGATCCTCTTATCAACTTGCAACTTCTAGATGATCATCTTATCAACTAGCAACTTCTAAATGATCATCTTTCAAACTGACGATTTCTAAATCCTCGGCAACCACGATCATTGATTGTGCAATATAGATCAAGATAATCTCAACGTGACATCTTAGCACCATTAAAGATCGTGACATTTGTTGCATGATGAAATTCCCCGAAGTGGCTGAAATTTTGCTGGCAGACCTTGGGCTAATTATAGATACAGTGTACCTGACACTCTCAATGACCGCCGAAACAAATTATAATAACATTGTTTGCTTGTAAACTTTAAATATTTAATTCACAAAAGTAAAAAGTAAAGTTCCCCTTTCAGACCTTGTGGTCTATAGGGCAGATGATGTAAAGGTCATCTGTTTCTGTGGCCTACGGTAAATAAGGGTGTCATGTGGCCAGAACAACGACCAACCGCCTTTACTTTTCCCTAACTAATGTCAGGTACCCATTAGAGCTGGGTGGAATCAGAGGCGCCCGATGATCCCGAAATTAAAATTCCCAGTCCTCCAGGATTCGAACCCCGGTCCCCTGTTCGGAAGCCAAGCGCTTTACCGCTCAGCCACCCCGCCTCATGATCCACAAAAGGGACACAGTCCAATGTCGATAAGTCTACTGTGATGAAAAGCAACAACAAACGAACGGCTCCTTATCAAAGAAGACTATTTCGTTAATTTCATCCCCTACCTAACCCACGTAATGTTTATTTTATCTACCGACACGTACAGTGAAGAGACAAAATGGTATACTGTATTACTTTAATCGTAAAAGTTTCTGTGGGGGGTCTGCGCGTGAATGCACATACTGAAAAAAAAATCCAACCAACAATAAACATTGTTGCCATTAGCAACACATGTCTACTTCCGGTTGCGGAAGAGATTTCGATTTCCCTTACTTCTGCATTTCCGCCAAAGTGTTTGTAACACACCCAGCAAGATGGAGGCATCTACGTATTTATTGTAAGTTCAACAAACTTTCCGACCATTTTCTTCAATTCCCCCCCCCCCGCCCCTACTTCCCCTACCCTTTACTCGCATACACTCCGACCAGATCTCAGCTACTTTAACAGCTATGTACGTAACGGTCTTCACCTGAGTTGTCTGATTTCTCACAACCGAAAAGACCAACAAAAAAAAAGAAAAAAAAAAAAAAGAAGACAATACACGACCACAAATAAATCTGTCCAAGTTGCCAACTACAAAGTGGTTACTGGGAAACAAACTCTGTAAACTCTGCGCTCGTTTTGGCAAATGTAACTTTCTGGGGCGGAAGTTAACGACGACTGCGTCACTCCCTTTCCCACCGACGTGACATTTTCACCTGCCCGCGGGGCCGCCGCGCACGACCCTGGGGTTTCGGGTAGTGTTACCCGTTTCAGGAATCGCTCAAACCTCGAGGCAACGGCGTGGAAACTCGAGACGCCAGCGTCGTGTGTGGCGGCCCCACCAACCTTACGTGGGATACTTCAGTGGGAGGGTGTTGACTTAATATTTACCTAATGGGAAAGGGGGAGTGTGAGGCTGGGGACAGATGCACTCCCGACACCAGGGGAGTCTTCTAGAAACTGTTAGGACTTATTATGTGCATACGTCCTTGTTTATTACATGATGCTCAAGTTCAGACTGCCATAAGCGCCTAAGTAATAAATAGGAGATTAAGCCAACAATCCATCCATCCCAGGGGCGCTACAGAAGGCTCTGGCATGACTCAGCTCCTCCTTCCTTTCAGATCTGTTTGAACTATTCGTCTTCATGCCTGAACTCTAAGTTGTTGTAGCGTGGTATATCCTGTATACATCGTATTCGTGGCCTACCTTTGGGTCGCCTGCCTTTTGCCAGTATTAATATTTTATATTAAGCCAACAATCCATCCATCCCAGGGGCGCTACAGAAGGCTCTGGCATGACTCAGCTCCTCCTTCCTTTCAGATCTGTTTGAAGTATTCGTCTTCATGCCTGAACTCTAAGTTGTTGTAGCGTGGTATATCCTGTATACATCGTATTCGTGGCCTACCTTTGGGTCGCCTGCCTTTTGCCAGTATTAATATTTTATATTAAGCCAACAATCCATCCATCCCAGGGGCGCTACAGAAGGCTCTGGCATGACTCAGCTCCTCCTTCCTTTCAGATCTGTTTGAAGTATTCGTCTTCATGCCTGAACTCTAAGTTGTTGTAGCGTGGTATATCCTGTATACATCGTATTCGTGGCCTACCTTTGGGTCGCCTGCCTTTTGCCAGTATTAATATTTTATATTAAGCCAACAATCCATCCATCCCAGGGGCGCTACAGAAGGCTCTGGCATGACTCAGCTCCTCCTTCCTTTCAGATCTGTTTGAACTATTCGTCTTCATGCCTGAACTCTAAGTTGTTGTAGCGTGGTATATCCTGTATACATCGTATTCGTGGCCTACCTTTGGGTCGCCTGCCTTTTGCCAGTATTAATATTTTATATTAAGCCAACAATCCATCCATCCCAGGGGCGCTACAGAAGGCTCTGGCATGACTCAGCTCCTCCTTCCTTTCAGATCTGTTTGAACTATTCGTCTTCATGCCTGAGCTCTAAGTTGTTGTAGCGTGGTATATCCTGTATACATAGTATTCGTGGCCTACCTTTGGGTCGCCTGCCTTTTGCCAGTATTAATATTTTATATTAAGCCAACAATACAATAAAATGTATCTCGCCAACGGCATAAGACAATAGCATATGGGTGACTTAATGTCCATATGGGTGACTTAATGTCCAGGCACTTCTATTTGCCAAGGAACCGCTATGTATCCTTTTTTTTAATTTTACTCTTTGACTCTCGGGAGAGGACCGCAGACTTTGTTCTGGGATATTCTCCTCTGTTGGGTCGATGTCCATACTGACGCCATTGCTACGGCATGCCAATTTCCCAGGGGCTTTCCCTGGTACGTCACAAAGGAGAAGAATGATCCGTGATCAACAGTCTTTCTGGTTTTGTTCGGAAGTGGTTTCTGTGGTATAGTTTTTTGCAAAGGGTAAGGCTGCTAGCTTCACGCCAACCCTCCTCCATTGCCAGGGCCTAGGACCGTCGAGACACTTGCCGAAGATTGCCTCTTGGCGGAGTTATCCGTTTATAAGTTTCATTTTATGCCAGGGTGAAGAATCACAAGAGGCATACCTTCACGACCCTTAACCATTATTCTCCTATGTAAGATTTTGTTGTTGATTGCTTGTTGTTGATTGCTTGTTGTTGATTGCTTGTTGTTGGAGGACTCTTTTCACCAGCCCCTCCCCATACCCATATTAAAAAAAAAAGATGCATCACGTTTCTATTACCTAAAATAAGTTTACAATGCAGTTGTCCTCTTTTGTAAAATAAAAAAAAAAATGGTTTGAGTGCCGGACCTAATCCCCAAAAAGCCCACAAAATCTGGGAATAAATTAGGAGCCCTGACCGGGCCTCTCAGTTTGGGGGAAAGCTAACCAGGCTTGAACAATATATTATAAGCATAGTGCAGAAACAGCCATTACCCTTGTTGGTTCATACCTTGTATAGTTCAGGCCAAACTTTGACTCGCGGAGCTCTCACTATATGGAGGTACTAAAACAACTGAATTTTGTTTCGACAAGCCTCGGAAGACAACTGTGGGATCGATTCACTTCTCGTTTTCTAAATGAGATAGCAACAACGAAACAACAATCCCAACATTCCACTGTAAAGAGAGACACGCCCAGAAGATATGACGTAGTAAAAGAAGTGTCTAGGAGACAGAAGATCTCTCGCTTTAAGATTTGTAGAGCACCGCGTTCTCGACAATGTATCAGCCCACTCTGAAACGCTAGCTCTCGATCGCGCCTCGTAGCGTGAAGCCGTGTGTTGCCGAAGCTTCAAGATATAAGTCAACGAGATCAACCTTCAGCAAAGAACACAGTTCACGAAAAAAAAAAAAATCTGAGAAAAGAAGCTGGCATATCTGTAGCAGACACAGTGTAACCGTGTCATGCATTTGGCCGGTTTTTTAAAGCAAGGACTGGACACCCTAGCAATCCTCGAGTTCCTAGGAAATGAGAAATGTGCCCAACTTCAACTACGTGGGGAGGAGTTCATTATCTACTGATTATAACCAATGTCATTTAATTAAAAAAAAAAACGTAGTACCTACTTGAAATGTCTCAAACTCAAAACAACAAACTTAAAGAAGGCAAAGGTTATTGTTTGATAAGCTGCTATACGATGGGAGGGAGGGGGCTGACGTATTTGTAAGGTGACTGCCATGAGTTGGCAAGAATTGTATTTCTACTTCCACATTTTTGTACCCCAAATTGTCATACTGTCTTTTCAAAACCAGGACCACCCCGGCACGTCGTACTTCACAATATGAAAAAAAAAAAAACGTATGCTCGATTGGAAACAATAAATACTCCCTCACACCAAAAGCGAAGTACGCGCCAAAATCGGCACCTGGATCGTATGACGGCCATGCGTAATAACAGCGCTACAATAACTTAGTCACAGGACACCTTGATTGCACCCCCCCCCCCATTTTTTTTTCATGTTATCTCTCTCTCTCTTTTTAACATTCGCATATAACCATATTAAATCAACAGATACACCAACCCGCACACTGTCCAACACAGACAGACTAAAACAAACACACACACACACACACGTATATTGACATTGATATTGGTTTGGCACGCCAGGAGTGAGGTGTTACACAGGGAGGGAGCTGGAGTTACGCTAGCCGCTAAACTGCCACATCGGCCGAGGGTGTGAACCCCGGGATGACACAGGTAAGAAATGTGTGAAAATGTGAACCAGGGGGTCCCCTGGGGAGTCCCCTGGTGTAGAAAGTTCTCACATTGCACCATTCAATGTCGTCTATTAACAGGTCTCAAATTTTGTGTTAACATTCCAGTAAGAAAAGAAACAAAATCAAATCAGGGAAAAAGTCACGGACCATCGAGGCGCTGGTTTAAAAGAAAAGGCTTATTTTGTGTGGAGGCGAAAGAACACGGCATTAAAACCAAAGGACTAAAAAGAGCCTCAAAAAATGTAAGTTTCAAATATCAATAGTGTAGTCTATTATGTATGGATCTCTCCCTTTACGTTTGGCTCCGTCATTATATAACTAACTATAATAACCATAACTAACTATAATAACCATAACTAACTATAATATATTAATAATAAAACATGTGAAGACTTCAACTGATGTTTATTTACAGATGGGGATGATCGTCTTGTCTGTCTATCCGTCGTATAATTAGCAGTCTATTCACTATTCATTTTTCTACAAGCCATGACCACAGTCTTCTCCGATCATGGACCTTTATTCTGCAACGTCATTCGTCTGTCTGACTACGTCACTACTTTTTACCGTCGCTAAAAACATTGCACAATAAATTTATTTAAAAAAAACTACACATAATCTCTAAACTAAACTAGGTCACTACACTCCTGAACCCGGTACAACAACAGTAATCAGGGGATGACACTGAGTCGGGATTCCTCTCTCTAAGCTTCTCCATCTAAAGTACAGTAAAGAAGGCATATAGGAATAGGTCGCAAGAGTCAATTGGTTTAAATAATGGACAAGAGCGGCTAGTTTCTTATACTCTACTGCGAGTGGTTTCTGACCGAGAGAAAATGAAGCAGCGCGCATTGTCTCGGCTTACGAGTCAAAGGTCCCAAGCGCTAGATGAATATTTCCCAGCCGTTTGTCCACATTTCTAAAGATCACGTGATTTTGGTTACAAGTTTATGAAACTAATTATCACTACAGGACAGCATTGTGACTTCGAGGCGGAGGTGACCCTGTTACGAACATCTTTGTACCAATTGAAGCATTTCGCGTGTGAGTACTAGCTTGTGTATGTGTGGGTGAGTGGTGAAGGTAACTGTAACGCAATGCCAAAGGTTACATATTCTCACTTTAAGTTTGTTGGCAACGAAAAAAAAATTGAAGGTGGGGAGGGGGGGGAAACTCCCACTGAGCTAAAGGATAATATAGGAGGGAAAAAGAAAGATAAATGGAGGAAACCCCCCCCCCTTTTTTCACCCCATGTGATAGTGTGGCTAGGTGTATGACGGGCAGGAGAGAGGGAGAAACAAAAGATATCTAAAGATGTGATTCTGTAAGGAGAGGAGAGAGAGAGAGAGAGAGAGAGAGAGAGAGAAAGAGAGAGAGAAAGAGAGAGAGAAAGTACAAAAATGGATAAAAACTTTGTATAATACATTTTTTTAAAAGACAAAACCTCCAATAGACAACAATAACATACAATATTGAAACAAAATCTTTTTCAGTTTTCTTTACATCATATGAACATAACGAACCATTGATGTTGACACCGTCAGCTTCTTGATTGAACGATTCTACCGATTAGTAATTGGTACATTTATTACAAGCAGAACTCTTCAGATCTAGTCTAGATCTACTTCTACAGATCTAGTTTAGATCTAGATTCTACTTCCTCATCTTGGATCTAGACAGAATCTATATTAGATCAACGTAAAACACAGAAGCAAAGCTTCAATAAAAGGGAGATAAACCCAGTGATGTAGCAAGGTACTCGTGGGCCCGGGTCCAAGAATTTCTTGGTGCCCCCCCCCCCCCCCCCCCGCTTTCACAAATGAAAGGCAAACAGTTGAGTAATTTGAAAGTATCGGTACATTTACTAAGACATTCCAGTGCAAGTAGTAGAGCCTTTTATAAATAACAATGTCATATCGTTTGATTCAGTCAGGACAAGTAATAGTGTCTTCAAAGTGAATGTTTGTACAACTTCGTATCAGAATTAAATGACTTAAAGGTGTTTCTTTTTTTTTCACTTTGGAGTCATCCCATGCTCTCATGTGGGCCCCTAATTGGTCATGAGTCATATGCCCAAGAGCAATGAATCCTTTCGCCCCTCTGCTGCTACGCCACAGGCTGTGGGCCCCTAATGGTCATGGGCCCCTAATGATCATGGGCCCGGATTCATTGAACCCCTTCGCGCCATGGATGCTACGCCACTGGATAAACCTCTTTTTTTCCGTGCGCCTATTTTTCCACTGTTAATTCAGATACGCCACTTGAAATGTTAAAAGTTTCAGTCCTTTAAAATAAGGTAATTAGTACATATGTGTACATATCGTTGTACAGTGAAGGTAGTAATTTACCATAAAACCTAAACAAGATACTTACTAAGTCAGACTTTTTAAAAACAATTTTAGTTTACATTTATAATTTTAATTATCTAACATTCATTATTTCATTATGACTTATTAACTTATAATAATTTATGAACACTGTCAGCGGTTTTAAATAAAAACAATGTCCCATACAGGGAAAAATATGTAACTAGCTTTAGCTAGACACAACTTTGCTTTGCTTTTACTAAATCCCTAATATTAAGGGTTAATTTCGGGACTTCAGTTTGTTTTTTATTATTTTCATGGATGAAAATTCTTGCTAGCATCTGTTTTTGACAGGTATAATATCTCAGAAAAGGACAATCTTAAATTCTTTTAAGCAAAATTACAGTTTCAATATCTCTACCTGGCATTGACGGTTTTATCAAACAAAATAATTTATTACCAGTAGGGGCGTAGCTAGGAATTTCCCATCATTTGGGGGCCCGGAGGACTTATCCTCTTTGGGGGCCCTGCAATTTGCGAAATATTTAGTGTAAAAAACACAGATTTGGGGGCCCATTTCAAGTGGGGGCCCGGGGGGGATTTTCAAATTCTCCCACCTCCTCGCCCCACCCTAGTTATGCCACTGATTACCAGTAATTAATTGACTAATCTATTGTTGTTGTTCTTCTATTGCTTATGTCTTGTCTATGCCAATGAATAACTGGGCAAAGTTTTAACTTGATCCGTGAATGTGTGTGGAAGAAATAACGTGTACAAACTTTTTACCAGACAGACAGACAGAATTGATATAAATTTTGTAAAAAGAGTAACCATTGAGAAACGTAAATAGGTGTGTCAAAGCCAAGTGACCTCGCACGTGTTCCGTTGCACCCTGACCTATTGAACGTAACATCTCGTTGGCTGACATTCACCTACATCGTCCTCCATTTAAAATATCAGCACTGGGTAGAGATGGCCGAACAGGACTACTATTGCCCAGTTGATCATGGAATAGTAAAAGAAAAAAAGTTAAGTTCCCCTTTCAGACCTTGTGGTCTATAGGGTAGATGATGTGGCCTACGGTTAACGAGGGTGTCTTTAATTTTCCCCAACTAATGTCAAGTACCCACTTAGAGCTGGGTGGACTCAGAGGCGCCCAAGGATTCCGAAATAAAAAATATCAGTCTTCACCAGGATTCGAACCCGGGGCCCCCGGTTCAAAAGCCAAGCGCCTTACCGCTCAGCCACTGCGCCTCCATCAAGGAATAGTGGACAGACAAAAAAGACAGACATAGAGCTAAGAGTCAGATGTGAATGACATGCACTACATTGTTTACAATGTAACATTCAATCAAAATGAATCCAACAAAAACTTGTTTTTTTTAATTCAACCCGTAATTCCCTGGGGTAGCGGACTCGTTAGCCTGAAATGGTATGGCATTGTCTGGAAAGTTCGGGGCGTAGGCTTTCTGGGTAGTGATCACGTTCATTAGCGAGTGCTCAAGGGCTAAGGCGTAGGAGAGATGGGGGAGATTGGGGAGGGCCTCCTTGGATTAGACCTAGGGAGCGGGCGACACGGTGGAGTCGAATTTCTACCCGCCTAGGCTGGTATCGACGAAATGTCAGATATCGCCCACCCCAAACAGGCAGCTGGAAGGGACCAAGTAGGTGGGTGGTATCGAATCTAACCCTGTTATCAGTGTGTCTTGACCATGGTGATACATAATTTCTCCGGGTTGGGGCAAGAAATTGCGTGAGTTATCTAAGAGTACATCGGTCTCGCTGGTCCTCGGGTATTCCATGATTCGTGGTTCAAATCCCAGCGATCGTCATAACGTTTTTTTTTCCTTGCTGCAAGTTTTTGCAAAAGAGTGGAAAAACTTTTACCGTCAAGGTACGAATCCAACAAGAATGTCGATGTCCTGTACCATCATTTATCCTGTTCATTTTAGCCAGTATTTTGTTTTGCCAATCTTCTGTTTTGTCAATGTTCCATTTTGTCATATTCTATATTTTCAATATTCTGTTATGATAATATATTTGTTTTGTCAATGTTCTGTTTTGTCAATGTTCTGTTTTGTCAATGTTCTATTCTATATTGTCAATGTTCTGCAACATCCAGACAAATTGTTACGTGTGTCAAGAGAAACAGAAGGGGCGTGAAAAGAGACAGGGAGTAAGACACTCACGGGTGTCTCATTTTCACAGCTTTACTCTATCAGTTTCTAGATGGCGCCCCACTGCGCCTTTCGTGGATTGTCACCCTGCGGATTAGCACCTAGCCCATACACAAAACGCCATATTTAGACCCTCTTAGGACATGCTGGAATGCAACTAGAGACGCTGAATAGGAGGGAGACTTGCTGACAGAAAGCCAGGGAGGGGAAACCATGATGTCAACATCAGCCCCCTCTCCTATTTAAAAAAATAGAAAAAAAAATAACGCACACAAATATATAATAAAGAAATCAAACGGCTGGAGGAAAAAAAAAAGGGGGGGGGAGGATGTACTCGCGGGAAAGGCTGTTAAGACTCTATTGTCGTGATGTCAGTATGTGCTAATGCCTGGCCCTTGTCGGCCCTGTCGGTAATAGGTAGGTGTCGAAGAAGCGATATCGCGAGAAGAAGAAGGCTGGAGACATCCAGAAGCCGAGCCCTTGTCTGAGAGACTTGGGAAGCTCGTGTGAGGGACACCGGGGGCTGTTGTGTTGCTTCAAACAATGACACGTCTAAATCTCAGAGTGTTTTGGTGTAGGTGTTTGTGTGTGTGTGTGTGGTGGAGAAGCGAAGGAGAGGGGAGAAGTGGAGGCTCACGGTGGAGTGAAGGACAAGAAATGTACAATATACACTTTTTTTGTTTTATCTACGAGAACTTTTTCTTCCTCCTCAAATCCAAGATACGTGTAGTGCCATTCATTTAGTTTATACTACTAATACTAATTAATAAATTATTATTATATCTTTTATATAGAGCTACTTTCACTCTTATGGCATGCTCAGAGCACTTTGGTCCAATCTCATTTGTGGACCAGTGGGGGGGGGGGGGGGGGAGAGGGGTATCTAGGAGTTGGTTTTCCGTGCTGCCTTTAGGCGCTCAGTAAACACAACTCTGCCCGAGGCGGGTGTCGAACCTCGAGCCCCCTTCTAGGTAGCCAAGTTCAAACGCACTTAGCCTCTCGACCACTAATACTAATATTAATTCCTACTAATACCAATACTAATACTGATTCTAATACTAATACTGATTCTAATACTAATACTGATTCTAATACTAATACTGATTCTAATACTAATACTGATTCTAATACTAATACTGATTCTAATACTGATGCTACTACTACCATTACTACTACTACTACTAATAATAATAATTATTATTATTATTATTATATCAACCGAGGGGACAATAACAACTGACCTCACAGATAAGGCCCTTGGCATTCCTAGGAACATTCTCGTTGCCTGTCAGAGGGCGGTACTTCTGCAGACCTGCCACATCACCAGAAAATTCCTCGGTGGAAACTGATAAAGGGACTACGGTGAATTTTGTTTCCCTTTAACGAAACTCGACCCTGGCAGCGCCAGAGAATGAATACTCGCTCTTTTATAATAATAATAATAATAATAATAAAAATAATAATAATAATGATAAACTTTATTATACAGAAGGAAATGTGCCTTAAAACTTGTGCATCAGAGGTCTACGATATAGGTTTGTGGTCTATTTCTAAGGTTGTCTGGGATCTAAGCATATCGTTAAGCGAGAGCTACAAGCCAGGTGGGCCGCCTCGTATCAAATTTCAAAGTCGGTTTAAATTTTTTGCCACTAAACCGCCTTCTGCTTTGGTCTGCTGTCGCGTGTGTTTGTTTGTCCGACATCCTTCGCGCGACCTCCGTGTGAGGTGGACCTTGGTCATCATGCGGAAATCCTCTTTGTAATAGTGATAGTGGGAGCAAGATGAAGCCACCCTGAACAAATCATTCCCGGCGACAGTCTAGAAGGCCAGTTATTTCGCTTGACGGAGACGGCGATGTTTTTTTGTAAAGAGGTTCAAGCAAGGTAACCAGTGGGAGCGGGTTCAAAACATGATCGTGCGGCTAAAAGTTTGAGTGAGGCAAACTGAAATAACATTCTTTTGTATGTAACAGTACGTTAATAGACATTTCAATGCAAGTACTGTCTTGAGAAATTTCAATGCAAGTACTGTCTTGAGACATTTCAATGCAAGTACTGTCTTGAGACATTTCAAAGCAAGTACTGTCTTGAGACATTTCAATGCAAGTACTGTCTTGAGACATTTCAAAGCAAGTACTGTCTTGAGACATTTCAATGCAAGTACTATCTTGAGACATTTCAATGCAAGTACTGTCTTGAGACATTTCAATGCAAATACTATCTTGAGACATTTCAATGCAAGTACTGTCTTAAGAAATTTCAATGCAAGTACTATCTTGAGACATTTCAATGCAAGTACTGTCTTGAGACATTTCAATGCAAGTACTGTCTTGAGACATTTCAATGCAAGTACTGTCTTGAGACATTTCAATGCAAGTACTGTCTTGAGACATTTCAATGCAAGTACTATCTTGAGACATTTCAATGCAAGTACTATCTTGAGAAATTTCAATGCAAGTACTGTCTTGAGACATTTCAATGCAAGTACTATCTTGAGACATTTCAATGCAAGTACTATCTTGAAACATTCCAAATGCAAGTACTGTATTGAGACATTTCAATGCAAGTACTATCTTGAGACGTTTCAATGCAAGTACTGTATTGAGACATTTCAATGCAAGTACTATCTTGAGACGTTTCAATGCAAGTACTATTTTGAGACATTTCAATGCAAGTACTATCTTGAAACATTTCAATGCAAGTACTGTCTTGAGACATTTTAATGCAAATACTATCTTGAGACGTTTCAATGCAAGTACTATCTTGAGACATTTCAATGCAAATACTATCTTGAGACATTTCAATGCAAGTACTATCTTGAGACATTTCAATGCAAGTACTATCTTGAGACATTTCAATGCAAGTACTATCTTGAGAAATTTCAATGCAAGTACTGTCTTGAGACATTTCAATGCAAGTACTGTCTTGAGACATTTCAATGCAAGTACTATCTTGAGACATTTCAATGCAAGTACTATCTTGAGACATTTCAATGCAAGTACTATCTTGAAACATTCCAAATGCAAGTACTGTATTGAGACATTTCAATGCAAGTACTGTCTTGAGACATTTCAATGCAGATACTATCTTGAGACATTTCAATGCAAGTACTGTCTTGAGACATTTCAATGCAAGTACTATCTTGAGACATTTCAATGCAAGTACTATCTTGAGACATTTCAATGCAAGTACTATCTTGAAACATTCCAAATGCAAGTACTGTATTGAGACATTTCAATGCAAGTAATATCTTGAAACATTCCAAATGCAAGTACTGTATTGAGACATTTCAATGCAAGTACTGTCTTGAGACATTTCAATGCAGATACTATCTTGAGACATTTCAATGCAAGTACTATCTTGAGACATTTCAATGCAAGTACTATCTTGAGA
This sequence comes from Biomphalaria sudanica, assembly GCA_036873155.1. NCBI lineage: Eukaryota > Metazoa > Mollusca > Gastropoda > Planorbidae > Biomphalaria > Biomphalaria sudanica. The sequence goes on from JAZGLO010003512.1 coordinate 462,403, forward strand.
CATTTCAATGCAAGTACTATCTTGAGACATTTCAATGCAAGTACTATCTTGAGACATTTCAATGCAAGTACTATCTTGAGACATTTCAATGCAAGTACTATCTTGAGACATTTCAATGCAAGTACTATCTTGAGACATTTCAATGCAAGTACTGTATTGAGACATTTCAATGCAAGTACTGTCTTGACACATTTCAATGCAAGTACTATCTTGAGACGTTTCAATGCAAGTACTATCTTGAGACATTTCAATGCAAGTACTATCTTGAGACATTTCAATGCAAGTACTATCTTGAGACATTTCAATGCAAGTACTATCTTGAGCCATTTCAATGCAAGTACTATCTTGAGACATTTCAATGCAAGTACTATCTTGAGACGTTTCAATGCAAGTACTATCTTGAGACGTTTCAATGCAAGTACTATCTTGAGACGTTTCAATGCAAGTACTATCTTGAGACATTTCAATGCAAGTACTATCTTGAGACTTTTCAATGCAAGTACTATCTTGGGACGTTTCAATGCAAGTACTATCTTGAGACATTTTAATGCAAGTACTGACTTAAGACATTCCAAATGCAAGTACTATCTTAAGACATTCCAAATGTAAGTACTATCTTAAGAGATTTCAAATTCAAGTACTATCTTATGACATTCCAAATGTAAGTACTATCTTAAGACATTCCAAATCCAAGTACTTTCTTTAACGAGCAATGGTGTCATGGCTCTAAACGCTTGTTCGTCAACTTAAAATGTATTAATGTCTATCTTTCAATTGTCCTTGTGTGCCTTTTTTAGTCATGGGTCGCGGGCGCAACGAACCTTTCCGCACCATGATTGCTACGCCACTGAATTCAATGATATTAATAAATTTTCTATTAGAACTTGCAATACCAATCAGAAAAGATTGTCACTTTCAGACTATTAGCTTAGCAATATTAATGGGTTGTAGAAGAGCGTGTTTTTAAAACAATGAAATGGGCGGAAGCTGTCACTATTCTTTTGTTGTATTTTTACAATTAGTGTCTCCTTGCCAGTAGGGTTGCATGTCGAGTAGTATGCGCTCCGGACTGTATTCACGATGGTTTCGAGATTTAGGTTCAAACCCAACCCGCCGCCAACCCAATTGCTGGGCTTAGACGTTAGTATCTTCATTTAATAAAAAAAATATATATAATTAAGGTCTTAAACTTACAAATCAATAAAAACAAAATAAAAAATATAAAAAAAAAGAGAACGAGGATGTGCGCTCCAGTGGTTAAGAAGTAGTGGGTGGTTGTGGGAGTCAAAAGGAAATAGAGTGTACTTCCGGTCGTACTTACTCTTGTTCGCTATGTACAATTTCACACACTCTGTATTCAACAAATTCATCGAATTACAAAAGACGAGATCCGAACAGGGGTGGTCGTTGGGCTAGTACTGCGAAACTACCACTCTAGTTGTTAGTAGACCACCCAGTTTAAAAAAAAAAAAAGTCAACACGTGCCGCCCCCCCCCTCCACTCCTACATTAGCGCGACGCCGCTGCTGGGATGAAGGCGTATCGGACTTGTGAATGATGGACATGTCCAGGCAGGCGACAGTCTGTGATTCTTGTTCGCTAGCGTGTTCTTTGATATCCAGACGGCTCCCGTCGCATGGTGGTCATTTGATAACAAAAAATTTATATAGTTCTGTTGATACAAGAGTAGTCTCGGGTAACTGTCTGTCCACTACTGTTTAGACAACTCGGGTGGTCAGCCAACTTCGTGTGTGTGAGTGTGTGCGACTGTTTGTGTGTGTTAAATTTCCTTTGATCTGAGTATAGTGATAAAACCTTTAGATCAACTCAAGAGTTTGGAAGTTGTCCATTTCTAAAGGAAATTATGACTATACTTGGAATCTAAATTCTTTCTGTTTCTTAGTTGTTGTTTTTTTTTAAATTAATTAATATTTCATTTTTCTATTAGAAATTCAAACTATAGGCGATAGAGAAACGTGATTACTTTGGGTTCCTTTAAATTTTTGACTTGTTGACATTTGTGTTTGTGTGTGTGCATAGTTTGGTGATGGGAGGACAACATCAAAGAATGGACGGGCCTACCATTGATAGAGGTTTTAAACAAGGCAAAAGACGGGGAGGAATGGAGAAAGACGGTCGACAAATCCTGCTTGGTGCCCCAACGGTCCAACAGACTTAGGGATAGGTAAAGGTAAAAAATAGTTTGACCTACCGGTATTTATTTCATAGTTGCGTCTTTGGCATTGCTGAGTTAAAGACAAAGAAGTTAAAGCGCTTTCAAATCAAGGCATCAAGAGTTTAAATGAAGAACTTTATTGAGTACCTGACTATAGTCTGGAAACGCTATGTTGCTTAAGAATTGAAGAGTATTACATACATAGGCGTAGAGCATAAAACGTGAGCCCGGGGAAAAGTAGTCACCCCCATTAACATATATAGAGGCCTCTCTGTGTGTGGCGTCCCCCTTAGGGTAGCGCCCCGGGGCATCGTGGTCCCCCTTGCCCACTCCTTCACTACGCCTCTTATTACATACTAGGCGAAACTTTCTGCATGACGATGGAGGAAAGCTGGCGGGCAGGTTTCGAACGCGCGACCAACGAGTCAACAGTCCAGAGCACAATGAACACGATCAGAGAGCCACCAAAGGGAGTAGGTCATTGAGCTAGCACATGTAAGCCACTGTAAGAACACTGACCTGTGATGTAGCAACGAGCTTCTGGTCTCTACTGACCACAGGTTAAAACGTCACATGCCAATATTCAGGCTTATTCTGAAAACTGGTGTCGGGTTAATAAACTGAACTTTGTTCTGTAGTAAAATCCTTGGTCTCATTCATCACTGATTCTTCCACTTGCTGTGAATGATAAAACACGAAAATTTAACCTGTTATTACTTTCCGGGTACAGAGAAAAAACTAAGCCATTTTTTACGATCGAAATCGCAGCAGCTATTTAAGAACATTTAGTCTTTGTGTACATATTTATCCAACAAGTATGTAGACAGTGTTGGCAATGGAGTCTCTAGTTTGAATATTGGTAAAGACTGGGTCGTTGCTTTGGCCACGTGACACCTTTGTTAATATCGTTTGCATGATATGCCCTCATGAATCGTAAGGTCAAAAAGGATAGAGAAAGAGCTTCAGATAGATAGATAGATAGATAGATAGATAGATAGATAGATAGATAGATAGATAAATTGATAGATAAATAGATAGATAGATAGATAGATAGATAGATAGATAGATAGATAGATAGATAGATAGATAGATAGATAGATAGATTGATAGATAAATAGATAGATAGATAGATTGATGGATTGATTGATTGACAGACAGACAGACAGACAGACAGATAGATAGATAGACAGACAGACAGATAGATAGATAGATAGATAGATAGATAGATAGATAGATAGATAGATAGATAGATAGATAGATAGATAGAACGACAAAGTTTTGATACAGATTGCTGGACCTAGCACTGCATGCATTGGAACAACAGTATGCTAGGAAGAGCATGAGGTTCCTTGACAAGTACAAGGTAATGAAAGGGTGCATAGTGTCCCCCCCCCCTCTCTCTCCCACCCCCTCTCCGTCTCACACATACACCGACATTTTTTTTGGCATATTGCTCTGTTGACAGTTGACAGTTTCTCGTCTCATGGGGAAAGAAAGGGCTCGACCTGTGGGGTCACGTGGGGTGCTAATTGGGCGATAGTCCGCCCTTTTTACCCCCTCTGATAAAATGAAGAGCTGCGGTATAAGGGGAAGTAATTGGTGATGACACGGGGGCAAGGAAAGACGAGAAGGTGAGGAGTTTCTTTTTTAACGCCCCTTTCTTTTTTATGTACTCCCCTTATCTGATCTATGCTGCTCTAGCGGAACTTTCTCCAAGTTATTTCCCCTGCCCCGACCCACACTTCCCATTCGCACACTAACCTCATTTCTTCAGTAGATGGTCTCCCTGTTTCTCTTTCTCTCTCTCTCTCTCTCTCTTTTTTTTTTTTTGGATATTTCTTTGGTTCCAGGGCCGGTCCTACAGGTTGCTGGGCCCTATGCGAAACGGATTGCGCTGGGCCTAATTTGGGTTGTGATAAGGATAATAAGTGAAAATTAAGATTTTGTATTAGAAAATAAATTCGTCTTTATATTTTATTGATACTTTACTAAGTACAAAATCACTGTCAAAATAACTGTACGAGCCATCTACAGTAGATAGTAGTTTTCCAACAAAAAAGCCGATAAACAATCAGATCTGCCTTTTAGATTTACTATTGACTCGCAAAATTTCGCTTTTTTTTATATTTAAGAGGTTGAGATAGATTTAGATTTTAGATCTAAACTTTTATGCTAGTGACTTTTAAAGTAAATTAACTATTTGAAGTTCTTATTTTGGTTAAAATTCGGCTTATTATTATATTTTTATTAAATGAAAGCTGACAATTCCATTTTTTAACCGCGAGTAGGATTGGCGTTTTCCATATTGAAGGACACATCGAAATGACAATTTTGTCTGTTTTAATAATCTCATGACATTTTCGTGACTTTTTCCTCTATTTGATAATTTCAGGAGAATTCCAGGAACCCTTTAATACTATGTTAAAATGGTTTAATTGAATAATTTACACCTAGAATTCGCATCGCGCGGGGCCTATGAAAGTGCGGTGCCCACTGCGGCCGCATAGGTTGCAGTGGCCTAAGACCGGCCCTGTTTGGTTCTATCTATATTTCTATCTATGTATCTATAAATAAATATATAAACAATTTACTGTCAAAGCCCGAAGAGTGGCCAATATCCGGTGTAAATGTACTTGAAATTAAAAGGGTTAGGCCATATACGACTTTTGGTGCCCATCTCGCACACTAAGAGATAGATAGAAATAGAATTTTACAATTCCAGAAGATAATGCTAACAAAATATATAACACAGACAGACAGACAGACAGATAAATAGATAGATAGATAGATAGATAGATAGATAGATAGATAGATAGATAGATACATAGATAGATACATAGATAGATACATAGATAGATAGATAGATAGACACATAGGTACATAGATACATAGATACGCCCCTCAGGCGCCGACTCCCTATTCATCGGATTATGGAAGGTGAGGATATAATAAAGAAAAATATTTGTCCCAGATTTCTATTGAAACTCCAGGGAGGGGAAAAAAGTGCATGGAAAAAGGGGGTGGGGCGCTGGCAGAATTTTTCAGTTATTTAAAAGCAAGGAGTCTTCGGATAGCGACACTAACCTGTCACATGTGACAGCCTCCTGCTGTCACAGCCATTGACAGTGTTTGAGCGCCTGTCGCCATCTATTAGCCTCCCAAAGCCTCACTCAAGAGACTGCCCGCCCGATGTTCATGGTTGCTATTTCGTGTGTTGTCCGAAATTTGTGATTGGGCTATACTTTGTTGTTTTTCTTCAGATAAAGCATCCGCCACATTTTGTTTCTTATCACTAATGTGCTATACTCTGTTCGTTTGTTGTTTTTGAACGAAAAATATATTGTTACACCAGTGAGAATGGTTCGTGCTAATTGTTTACTATAATGATTAATTATTGAAGAAAAAAAAGTTTCCATGTATTTGAAAAACTTTAATCCGTTCCAACTAAATCCTGGGGTTCATTTCATATACATTTTTTTTCTAATCTAATAAACGAATTTTATGTAGAAGAATAATAAGACTAATTGATGAAAGATTTGTTGACTACTAAAAGGCATTCACAATTATCTGGTCTTCATTTTGCAAATAGATATATTTATCTAAGCTTATCTCTTATATCTTATATAATACAGACGTTACTTCAAAAAAGAAGATGATTAAGTCTCCTTGAACAGTACACCCTATGACGATATATGTTTGATTGCCAGATGTTATTGTTACTAGTACTTTGTGTTTATGAGACAATGCGTTTTTTAGATGGTATAATTTTGAATGTATCGATGCTGTAGTGAAGGAAATTTCTGAATTCCCAAACAATATCTTGATGCCGTAGATACTACTTCACAGTAAAACCTCAAAAACTGAAATATTCTTTAAGTGCAAAGCTTTTATTCTGGAACCAGGAATCACTTTAGTAATAATTCATTTACTCTAGTCGCCGCTCAGTCTCTAAACCGAATATCTAAGTCCTTTTAAATACTACCTCTAGCCCACTTTCTGGTACCATCTAAATTATTTTTAAAGATTAAGCACGTCATCATATAAAAATAAACCTGCCATTACTTATTAACACCATGCAAACATGACCTTGCGCTAGAAAGTACTCAATGTAAAAATAAACTTAATGCAGTAGCTGCTTCATGTTACGTGACACACCCATTACAGTTCAAGGCGAAGAACAGATGCAGATGTCAGAATTCGCATTGGTAAAGCTCGAGCAGACTTCGATCAGCAGAATAACACCTGGGGTTCTAGGAAAATAAGCACCAGGCTCTTTTAACTCCATCTTAAACCAATACTGCTTTATGGAGCAGAGACCTGGAGAACCACCTTCACCACCATGAAAAAAATTCCAGGTATTCATCAATACCTGCCTTACGAAGATTCTTATGATCCGCTGGCCAGACAACATCTCAAATGAAGTAACTGTGGCAAAGAACAAAGCAGCAGCCCATTGAAGTGGATAGCCTTCAGAGACGCTGGAGATGAATAGGTCACACCCTTTGCAAACCTGCATCCAACATAACAAGGCAAACACTAACCTGGAACCCCCAAGGAAAGAGAAAGGGAGGATGACCCAGGAATACATGGCGCCGCGATTTGGAAGCAGATGCCAAGCAGGCGGGAAAGACGTGAGGACAGTTGGAGAAACTCGTCCAGAACCGAGATGCCTGTATAGAAGCCGGTTGTTGGCCTATGCCCCAGACGGGACCACAGGCAGAAATAAGATGAAGATATCTTATACATTTACATAGGTTCCTTGAAATGTAAAGGTAATTAAGACTTTTTTTTATTCAACAGTGCTGAACAGTGCAAAAATAATTCTGAACTTTTTTTCTTTTATACATATCTTATCAACAATACTGTAAACTCTACACCGAAAACATAACAAAAATATTTATAGATTCGCCTTTTATTGAAACTATTCAAATGTACAATAGAGAAAAGTGAAAAAAAAAATCTTAACCCTATAAGAAATTATGGTTCCCGGTCATTTCATTCCCGGTCACTACATCACTGGTCATTTCATCCCATGGTCATTTCATCTCCTGGTCATTTCAATGTCTGGTCATTTTATCCGCTGGTCATTTCATTCTCTAATCCATCAAATAATAATTGTAAAAAATATGAAATTACAAGTATTTCATTTTTTTTTCATTTACAAGACAAAAAGAACAGAATATAATGTCATCAAAAATATAAAAAATTTAACATCCATGGATATAAGGCTAACGTAAAAATTGGTTTTGTGTGTTAATTGAAATCAGTAAGATAAGATATTGGTTGTAAGCGCAGATGACGATCCATTGATTCGTATTGCTGTACACCATTTGTAATTTCTTGGCCAGTGTCGCATATTACTTGCAGACAGCGTTTATTAGAATAAATAAAACGAAACGTCACGGTTTGAACTGACACGCTCATGTACAAGAAAGAACGATGGACAGTTAAGGATAAAGTGAAAGATGGCCGACAGGAGATAAGTTATCAGCGGCAAGTATTCTAATCGTTCTCTTCTCTCAAAAGATTTCCCCTACTTCCACCACATATTGACCTTTGATCATTACGTCATGCAATATGCGCAGGATAATATTGGCATCCCTATATCAAACAGAAACAATATAACTAAATACAAACCCCGCATGACAATAGATCTAGTTATTGACATCTATTATTTCCTTTCTCAACATGTAAGAAGCGAGGAGGGGGGACGCTATAAATACTATAATAACTGTCAACAATATCAAATAACAACACAATTAAACAATCACAATGACAAAACTATTTAATTGGGGATGAGATGACAAGGGATGAAGTGACAATGGATGAAATGACCGGGAATGAAAAGAGTGGGGATGAAGTGACCGGAGATGAAATGACCAGTCACCATTACACGTTGAGATGACCCTAGGTTAATTACACTCGGAAGTAGCCCACTATACAATAATCACATTCAATCGAGTTTCACATCGAAATGTTAGTAAGAAACCAAATAAGTTCCTTCTCCGTTTTGACGGGCTCAATAGCTAGTACGGTAAATACACATAGGACTGTGTCAGGACCTAACTTGTTTAGTATGCACACATTGCTTTCTCGTAAGCCGCGTCTCTGTTACATCTCTCTTTGACCGAAAGCAATAACGCAAGGTGAGTTCCAATATCGCCCAGAGCTTCAGAGAATACTTTAGTAGACATAAATCTAAATCTTTAATCAGTGCCCATTTGGAGAAATGAAGACTAACCCGTACTAAGAATACTAGATTTTAGAGAACTTTAAAAAAAAACAACTCTTCTGCTCTCATTGTCTGCCCACAAATCTCCCCCACCGGTTGGTCACTTGGCACTATGTGTTGTGTCAGGCCATGTCCATCCATCAAGTGACAGATGGCACTTACCTTGGCCCCAATGCTTTTCTAACTGGCTTACCTATCGGTCAATGCGGATAAGTGAGTGGTAGAGACGAAATGAAGAGAGAGGGGGAAAAGGTAGCGGTTGGAAGGGTTAGGGGGGGGGGCGAGTTCAGCTCTTCAGACGTTTCTTTCTCCAGCCGTAAAGTCAACCTAACGGGTCAAGTAATTTCACTTATAGACCGGTACGCTGGGTCAATTTTTCTGTGTCAGCTCTCCGCTCTAGTGAAATGAAGGGGACATTAAAAAGGGAGGTGATTTGTCCCATTGATTTGACATGCTTGCCATCGCCTCGGGTCAAAAATGCTGTGGCGAGTTATTGCCCGTGTTGAGCTTAATGTGACGCGAGTCAAAGAATACGAAGTAACTATATATCATTAGTCTTGAGAATAAAAATCATTTAAACATAAGGGATAATTTTGTTAGCAAGCTAACTGCACCGACTCATTGTTATATATATAAGAGAGAGACAGACAGACAGACAGACGGACAGACAGACAGACAGAGATCGCAAAAGTGTGTCCATATATATTGTCCGTTATGCGTACATGTTGATAAAATCCGTTGTAAATATACCTTAGATTTAGATCGTTGCTAAGGTCACTAAATATGGTAGAAACCTCCCCTCCACCCAACCAACCAGAGGGCCCCTAAATTGTGGGTCAAGGGCTCGATCCCAGATTACCTTACTGATAATTCGAAAACGCTAACAGTGGGACCAGCTAGTGACTAGCTGCTAGTCTATGTGCAAGAACCACGCGCTTAGATTGGAATTTCGCATTTCTTCTTTGTCCCAACTTGGAGTGTCCTACCGGAGGGATCTTGTCTTTGATCAGTGCGAATTTAGATGACAAAGATAAAACAAAAATGATTGGTCATACTCATGGATTTAACGCGTCGCTGGACACTGACATGAGAAAGACTTTAATGATACTGTAACGAGTTGGATAACATATAATGAGGTGTGGTTGAATGGAGTAGCCGATTATTTTGTTGGTCACTAGCGGCCAATAAATTAACGGACTACAAGGGGCGATTATTTCAGCCAGGTCAGTGGATTAGGAATTCTCCCGAGACTTTATGAGTGATGGGTTTCAGATCTAACCAAACAACTTCTTTAGGTTTCTTTTTTTCCCCCTTAAGAACTGACCAGTCCAGCGTGTCCAGTGGTCACTACTACCGAGATGCCTTCTGCTGATAATGTCAGCCGAGAAACAAGTTGGGGCGCCTGGTTGAAAGTGATAGCCGTTTAGCTGGTTGGGTGCCGTCATTAGTCCACGCCGGTCCAGCTCGCTGAAAACACCAAAACAAACCGGACCCTCCGGTGTGGTCATTCACGTCACCGCTAAACAACTTAGTGTTGCTGGTCACTCGGGAGTCTTAGTGGAGAAGCCTGGAAAATTAACTGGTGGGGTCATTTTGTGGGGGTGCTTTTGGAAACAACAATCTTTGTTGACAAGTTAGGCGCCCTCAATGGACTCGGGGGGGGGGGGGGTCTAAAGTCGGCGGGAAGGGGCTGGGCGCTGAGGCTTTAGCGGCTTACTGTCAGTACCGGTCCATCAGGGTGCTAATAGAAGGTAATTTAGTCCACAGGACGAACGAGTCAGTTTGTAGCTTCAATTTCAACATTTATCACACCAGGACCATTTTTTTAAAAGTCTAAACTACTTCCAAATACTACTATTATTTCAAACAAGGTCATTGGACTATGGTGTTGCAGATAAAAATCATATATGTGTCAGACGCAAGTAGCTAAAATTTTTAGTCAAAGAAATTACAAAAGTTATTTTTCTATAAAAAAAATTGTGAAAAATATTTTTACATAATATAAACCACAGACCTATATATACTACAATATATACATATGTATTTGATTTCTATATACAATTCATTTAGGTAGGTGCTATTTTACTATTACACACCAAGTTTCAGAATAAAAAAAAAAACTGGTTCGTTTCTTGTGTAACTCTATTTGCTAACACTGTATAAATCTAAATTACATCTCTAAAAATATATTTATATATAATACAATATATATATATATATATATATATATATATATATATATATATATATATATATATATATATATATATATATATGCACAGCCTGTATGAATCCATGTTAATATAGATATTATTGATGTGTGACATTAATTTTTCTAAGCATCTATAATTATAAGACTTCATTGAAAATAACTAGTAGTTCATTCATACACTCACGGGGAATGGCATCATGATTATGGGCCTATCGCTTATCTATTCAACTATAAAGAGGGTGATGTAAAGCAATAGTACTATATCAGAGGCGTATCTAGGGTAGGGAAGGGAGGGGGAAAATTTGGGGGGCCACCCAAAATGAGTGTTTCTTTACATTAAATTTAAGCTATTACGCAAAATGCAGGGCCCCCAAAGAGGTAAAGCTCCTCCTCTCGGGCCAGGCATGTGTGCATTGCACGCAGGCGGCCGTCTTTAGGGGGCGGCCAAATCATTATTTCAAGGTTACTTTTTAAAAAATTTGTTAAATAAAAAAAGTTACTAAAATATTTTATATAAATTCTAATTACTCCATTATCCTTTCAAAATATAAATGATATTCGTACATAAGGAATTATTTTGGAAAGCATAACAAACAAATAGAGCAGCGTGTGAGGGATTCCCACGAGTTTTTCCATAGAGGCCTGCTCATTTCTGGTCTTGAATTTTCGCTGGTTGTTTGTAATATTTGTTTTGAGTTGAATAGCCCGCACTGTATGTAGATATATTATTATTATTATTATTATTATAGCTTTTATATAGCGCTACTTTCATGCTTATAGCATGCTCAGAGCGCTTTGGTCCAATCTCATTTGTGGACCGGTGGGGGGGGGGGGGGGGAGGGGGTATCTAGGAGTTGGTTTTCCGTGCTGCCTTTAGGCGTTCAGTAAACGCAACTCTGCCCGAGTCGGGTGTCGAACCTCGAGCCCCCCTTCTAGGCAGCCGAGACAAGCTAAGTTCAAGCGCACTCTCGACCACGCTTCCCACTATTATATTATCGTTAATTGAAAAGTATATTTTAAAAACATTTTCACTGGGGGGGGGGGGGCTAGTTCCTCTCGTATGGAGGGGGTAGGGCGCAACGTCCTGACAAAAAGGGGTGTTATGGAGTGTGTGTGTGTTTCCTATGCGGCGGTGAGAAGAGGTTGAGCGATTGATTGGTTGGTTATGCAGTGACAATGATGAAATTAGCGTGCCTAGTGCTAATGTGAGACGATCTTAAGACATGAAAGAGTAAAGACTTTATTTTTGTTGTGAGCTAGATTTTGTTTCAATATCAGTTTACTTCATTACTATTAGATCTATATTTCATCTCAAGTGAAATCGTGAATAATAACAATTATATAAGAGTTGCTGTTCACAAAGAAGTTTGTTCACGTGACTTAAAGTTTAGTGATTAAAGATATAAAACGCCTACATCGGTTTAGTTGTACTAGCTGTTGCAGCTACAAGCCAACAACCGACCAACAACAGTCGGGGGTGGGGGCATCGAAAAAAATGTTCAGACCCCTTACAGACTTGAGCGGAAACCTGCCGAATCTTCAATTTTATCTCCAGGAAGAACTTTTGACACAACGCTTACAAATGACGTAGACAACACAATTTCCAACAACAACAGCAACAACGTTTTTAGTGAAATTTCATGACGTCACTATACACAGTGTTCAAATAATAGAAATGAAAAATAAAACCTAAAATTAAAAGACTAAGTTTTTGTTTCTTTTTTATTACATTCTTAAAAAAACTAATGACCTCACTGTGGAATCCCACATCATTCTTCTGGGCTCCAGCTTCTAAAGGGGGCTTGAACGTAAACGTTGTTATCTAGGGAGTCGTTACCCAGGAGTGTGAGAAACACTGCCTTACTTTGTTTGATTTCAAGACATTGTATAAGTGACTTGTACTTGGGATTATTACTTTCTAATAAACTCAAGAAAAATATTCAGCGCTGAGTTGCTTCATTTGTTGGATAAAATTGTAGGCAACTCTGAATCTGTGTATGTCAGATGATTGTGGACACAATGCACATCTCTTCAAAGTACAATCGTGATAATTACTATGAAAGTGTACGGAACGTTGAGAAAGTTCTACTGTCATTGGCTTTTGTACTTTGAGTATTGTTATTGAATCATTCTTCAACAAAAATTATATAAAAAGTTAATATATCCACATCCAGTCCATGTAACACCGTTGAGCTGTCAAAGTTATCGAGAAATTGTGTATAGATCATGATCATTTACACCAGCGGTTCTCAACCTTTTATACTCGGCGACCCCTTTTTACAATTTCCCACTCTGCCGCGACCCCCCCCCCCCACCACAAACACAAACAGCAATAGAAGAATAGACAATAACAATCCGTATTTTCGATGGTCTTAGGCGACCCCTAACAAATCGTAGCTCGACCCCTAAGGGGGTCGCGACCCACAGGTTGAGAACCCCTGATTTACACTGTTCATTGTAATATACTTGCTGCAGCTTATTAAGTATAATCGTTGCAAATACAGAATTATAAGTGATTGTTAATATTATGATTAAGAGCCATGATCAAAAGTCTGAAAGCACGTTTATCCGATATTGTTCCTGGTACATGGTTTGCAGTTGTACTTGAGGGATACAACAATAGTGCGAATATGAAAGGAAAAAATGGAAGGGCCTACAAAAAATGGCTTGAAATCAAAGGGCACTTTTGGAACAATGCCCAGCTCAGTCTTAATGGAATTTTTTTTTCTAGAAAAAAAAAGGGGGGGGGGCGGCATTTTAAATTTCGCACGCAGGCGGCCAGAACCCTCGCGGCGGCCCAGTTCCGGGCCCCCACATGATGGTGAATTCCTAGCTACTTCACTGATATGCTCTATATGCCTTCATATAAGCAAATTATACTAAATCTTCTAGATCTACTACTACTACTTGTCACTTGTCTCAAGTCTAGAGCTTTTTAATCGCTAGATCTATAGACTAGCATACGAGATCCATATTACTTAATATAGAAATCAGTCAGATACTTTTAAAGTTCATTATTGTTATGCCAACACATTGCCGTGTGATGACTCTGTTGGACATGTGTTTCCGTAACATACTGTATTGCTACGGTAATAGATTATAGCAGTGGGAAGAGAATGTCCGAATCATGGCTATTGTTTAGGTCTTTAGTTATATGATTTAATTCTACGAATGATCTGGTTAATAAAACTTTATAAATCACTACATTTTTTATTTTTAAAATATTATTATTATTATTATTATTATTATTATTATTATTATTATTATTATTATGTTAAAAACGAACGAGTATTCATTCTCTGGCCAAGCCAGGGTCGAGTTTCGTTAAAGGGAAACAAAATTCATCGTAGTCCCTTTATCAGTTTCCACCGAGGAATTTTCTGGTGATGTGGCAGGTCTGCAGAAGTACCGCTCTCTGACAGGCAACGAGAATGTTCCTAGGAATGCCAAGGGCCTTAAAGGTATCTGTGAGGTCAGTTGTTATTATTCCCTCGGTTGATATGACAATGGGGTATATTGTTATTGTAGATAATTTCCATAAACGCTTAATCTCCAAGCCAAGTTATTATTATTATTATTATTTGTGAAATATTGTATCGGAATATGCCGGGTACTTGAAATTAGACAGTCCTAAAAAAATACACAGATCTTGGGTAAAAGACTCATCAAAAAAAGTACTGTAAATGTGAAATTCATTTGGATTGGTTCTCGTCTTTTCCTTTTATAGCCTGTAAAAAAAACTGTATCATCGGGTTTGATCACAACTCCCCAAATTTTTTGTTTTGTTTGCAAAATTTTTGTTCTGTATCAGTTACACCTAAATTCACAGCCTAATTATGTCAGTTTTATTGAGAGAGAGAGAGAGAGACAGAGAGAGAGAGAGAGACACACACACACACACGAGAGAGAGAGAGAGAGAGCGAGAGAGAGAGAGAGAGAGTTTAATTGAAAAAGAGAACTGAAACTGCTAAAGATGTACGTACCGGTATAACGAAAAATGTATGTCCGGCAAATTTTAGTTTTGTTTTTAAAAAAAAAGAGAGAAACGTGGGCGTCTGCCGTCTAGCAATATCAAATATTGTTTGTGTCAGTATATACTTTTTTCATGCTACTTCGATTAATCTATAAACCACTTTAAAAAAAAAAAAAAAAAAAAAAAAAAAGTAGATGTATATTTTTAGGTTAATCACTTTTCAATTGTATGATTTAATATTTGTGAATTATGAGAACTTACAAATAAAAAACATATTTAAAAAAAAAAGCCCACAAAAGAGGCAAGATGGCCCATAAAAGAGGCACATTAAGCCCAAAAAAGAGGCAAAAAAAAGAGGCCCAAGGATTCCTATGATGATAAAGCTAAAATGCAAATTCTGAGGTTTCCTTTAAAAAAAAAAAAAAAAAAAGTAGATGTATATGATTACATCGGAGAGAGGAAATTGTAAACATATGACAGGCTTTACCACATATAACTCTAGGCCAGGGGTGGGCAAATTACGACCCGCAGGCCACATGCGGCCCGCCGGAATGTTTTATGCGGCCTGCCGACACCTACAGAAATCAGGTGTGCCCACAGTATATACAGATTAAAAAGCAAATATATTAAAAATAATATCTATGTAAATTATTGAAACTGTCTATTATAAAAAGTTTCAAGTAAACGAAGATTTTGCTTATTGGCTCAATTCAAGACAATCTCTGATCAGTATTTATTCAATGCTATGAAGAACTGTGTTGAATTTTGGGTAGGCTTGGAACAAGAGGGCAAGTGTAACAACTGATGGAGCTCGATCTTTGACTGAGTAAAATTGTTGTTTTTTTTGTTTTTTTTGAATAAAAAATATCCCAACCATAAACCCTAAACAGGAAAGTTTGCACAAAGCTGCATAAAATGTAATCATTTAATTAGTAGAAGTAAAATATAAATTAAATTTATTAGAGTTAGGGTTGTTAACCACAGGTATTTCTGATTTAGGAACAAAATAATCCAATGTATCCGCTATCTCAGCATGGGAAAGTTACTTAAAGGACATTGACTGTGACTTTGTTACCAATATTTATAACGAAGACAGATTTCGTGTGTTTCATAATTGCAATGTTTTCTTTTTTTTTTGCATATGAAATGTAAATGCATATTAAATCTTATCTAACATTTCTTATCTTATCCCATTTCTACAAGCAAGCAAAATAAAACAGGTTTTGTCATTTTCCTTTGCTGAAAGGTGAAACTATTTCTAGTGAAATGATTAAAAGTAAAACACTTATTTAGATTTCTTAATTGTGCAATTTATAAAAGTAAATTTTAAAACGTCAAGAACCAGTTTTCAATACCATCAGTTTACCATTTAGCGCATAAGCTGATTCAGCTCCAGGGGACATGACTTCCACGGGAGTCTCATGGGTGCCAGAAGCTGTATTTCCACACTTTAAAAAAAAAAAGGCTGCTGTTCACACTATTTGGGTACACATACATCTGTTTTTCTTCTTCGTTCTCATTTTACATGCTGTAGGGTTCAGATCAGTAATCCTATATCTGAATAGTTTTGGTTCTATGTTCATGCCTGTTGATTTAGAACGCACCATTGAAGGACATAGGCTCTGGTGATGCTCCACAAGGGCAGGTTTCGCTCGTCCCGACATTTAACTTCCGGAACACATATTGTCTCATTCAGTGAACAAGTATTTTTTTGTGTGGAAACTAAACAAATATTATTACTGGTCCATTTTGACTGACTGTAATTTGACAGCAGTCACAAAGGTAACAACTAATAAGCTAGTTTCACAGTTCCGGAACATTATGCACGAGTTTAAAAAATAAAATACTGCTCATTAAGTACAACTGTATATTTGTGGGGGTATTTTAATATAAAAAGACAACAGTAATTTGAAAACAAATCGCAAAATTGGTTTCAAAAATTGCTAACTCTTGTTGTAATTCCTTAACGTGGAGTGTGGAAAAAAAAGAAACGTGACTATAATACAGTGTAAATATGAATTAAAAGACATTCCACACAGTTAGGTAGAGTATCTAAGATGTACATACATATGCGGCCCGCCAATCCCAATTTTTTTCAAATGCAGCCCTCGATACAAAAAGGTTGCCCACCCCTGCTCTAGTGAATTCTAAATTATATTCCCCTCGCCTTGTTCGGGGTGTTCTTGTGTTAAAATGAAAATCAATAATCTCTCTATATAATTCTCTCAAGAAACAAAGGTATGATCAATCTTTTATTTCTGCAAGTCGGACTAGAGTTACCCTACGAAGTAAAAAAAAAAGGGGGGGAGGAGAACAAGTAGTATCCACCCGTCACAAAATTGCATGGCCGGATAACCGTTGTAAGCAAGAAGTCATGCAAAGATCACTCGTTTTTATTTCTACCCCACGTAGTTTTAGCGGCGAAAAAAAGAGGGCGGGGGAGGAGAACAAGTAATCACCCGTCACCAAATAGCAGGGCCGGACTCAACCATTGATTTCGAGTGGGCCAAGTTTGGGTAGGGATACAGAAAATGAGTGAAATTTAAGAGTTTGTATTAGAAAATAAAGAATTACCAAATGTTTCAATCTATCTATCTACTAGAATTGTTGACCTTAAGTAATTCTTCATTACTCGAGAAGCTTCTTTCACCAGATTACACAATTACGGGTAATGCATAATACCGTTTTTATTTATCGCGCTCAGGATTGGCGTTTTCCATATTTAATGACACCCCAAAATGACAATTTTTGTGTATATATTTCATGAGATTTGTATGAGTTTTCAAAAGATTTTTAATAATTTCCGGAGATTTCCATGACTTTTTCGTATATTTTGCAATTTAAGGAGATTTCAAGGAGCTCCTGGTAAATCAGGAGGCTGCGGGAATTCTGTTATAAGTTATCAAATAGTTTAATTTAATAATTTACTCCTAGAATAAGCGCGGGTCCTTTGAAAGTATGGGGCCCACTGCGGTCGCAAAGGTTGCATTGGAATAAAGACGGCCCTGAAAAATAACGGCGTATGCTACGCCGTGGGTCGATTGGTATAATTATAATTAAAAACAAGAGTACAAAGAGAGTCGGAGTTGGATCCCTGTCGGATCCCCCTATTCGCAGGAAATATTCAAGACGTGATTTAATTTTGATGGTCAAAAGTAATAATGTTTCAAAGATTCTTTAGCCGTTGTAAAAAATATTTTTTTTCCTGTTTTAAATGTTTCGGATGTTCCTTTAAAGTTAAAAATAAATAACTTTTCGCTGGACTACGGAAGATGGCAGCGAGCAGGGTATGGACCCTGCCTGGTCGTGCAGTTTGTGCGCTGGAGTGTCGTTAGAATTTATCGATGGTCCCTGGTTCAAACCCTGCCCGCTCCCATCCGTCGTCCTGCGGGAGGTTTGGACTAGGAAGTAAACTATCTTCAACTCTGAAGGAACATCCGAAACATGTAAAACAAACAACCCGGACCGTCGTGATAATTACTTCAGCACGCTAACAGCACGACCAGGCATTGCTCTTAACCTAATAACAAACTGGTTACAAACTAATAGCCTATTATCGAAGAAGAAATATATTACACATTACGGCATGGCATCTACCGGATATGTAAAATATGTCAGACGAGCGATTTTAGAGATCATCTTTTAGCATTGGATTTGTAATTGAAAAAAAAAGAAAGAAAGAAACGAACAAATATATCTCGTGCTTGTGCTTGTGCTTGTGCTTGTGTTTGTGCTTGTACTTCGATGTCTCAACACAGTTACCAACAGAGCTATTGGCATTTTCATTTAAACGTAACTAGAATAACGATGTAGATCTACATAAACCAAACTTCTGATTTAGCACTCATAACATCTATAGCTACTAGATCTAGATCTATAATATAAACTTGGAATAATATAAATGTAATTTAGATTAGATTTATGTGAAAAACAATAGACTAGATAATCTATCAATAGACTGAATGCAACATTACATTTAAAAATAGTAGATTAGTTTTAGATATTATAACATTGCAATATTGATCTAGAAGTTTGGAAATCAAAATCTACACTTTAAGTCTAGAAATTGAATACTACATCTTGATCTAGCCTATATCAGTCTAAACAAGACCTAGAAATTCTAGATCTAGGCTCTACACATAGATTTTAATTAGAATATAAATCCAGATCTAGTTGAAAAAATCTAGATATACTGTAAAAAAAAAATCTAGATCTAGTTTTGAAAAATCTAGCTATAACGCCTTTTTTTAAAATACGAGTCAGATAACGAGGTTTAATAAACATTACAATACCGAGATATTTTAGCGTTTTATTTGAAGAATTCGATCCATATGACGTCAAACAAACATTCGTTGGCATTGATTTGTTTTTCACAAAAACATCCGGAACAATCTTTTACAGATACTTAAAACTATTGCAATGCAACCTTTTGATGTTTAGTGACTTAACCTACTTCTGCTGAGATAATGCTACTTCCGAGATGAGGCAACTTCTGAGATAAGCCTACTACCAATTACTCACACATTCAGTGACGTAGCTAGGGTGGGAGATGGGAGGGGAGAATTTGAAAACCTCCCGGGCCCCCACTTGAGAGGGGGGGGGGCAAATAAGTGTATTTACATTAAATATTTAAAAAAGTAAAAAGTCAAAGTAAAGTTTCCTCTTTCAAACCGTCCGATCTATGGGGCAGAGGATGGTAAGGTCATCTGTTTCTATGGCCGACGGTTAACGAGAAGGGTGTCACGTGGCTAGCACAACGACCAACCCCCTTTACTTCCCACAACTAAAGTCAGGTGGACTCAAGGACGCCCTAAAAATCCAGAAATTCAAAATCCTAGCCTTCACCTAGATTCGAACCCAGGACATCAGGTTTGGAAGCCGAGCGCTTAGCCATTCATCCACCTCGCCCCCATTAAAATATTAATAAAAACGCAGGGGCCACCAAAGAGGTCAAGCCCTCCTGGCCCCCAAATGATGGTAAATTCCTATCTACGCCCTTGCATACATTGAAATGTATATTTTCTCCGTTTTACTGACATTTCTGTTTATACAATGCAATGATTTTCAGTGAGTCCAGATCTGACCTTGAATTACTGTGGCCCACAAGTTCATGAAAGGTCACACACTCACACACTTTTCAAGACAAAGATACCAGAAACTCTTAAATCCTGGAATATCTTGTATCTTTGTATCAACCGATACTTATATGCGTCTTTGTGGTTGGTTTAGAGGTAAGAGATTCGCTTCATTTACCTCAAAAAATTGTTAAGTTAATTTTAGTGTTGAAGGGCCCTCCCCCCGCCTTTCATATTTAACTTCATCACCAAGAAGTGACAACGAACAATTGCCTTGGCACCCTCGCTGTCTGTCGCCACATCAGTTGAAGTCATCCACTTGAGCCCTTCTTTGCTAGTTTTGGCTTTTTTTTTTCCCTTCTTTTAATGATCGCTTCATTGGGCCACGACTTTATTTAACAAATGATGCCACTCGAGCCCAGACAATGACTATAGACCAGGAGAGAGAAAGAGAGACGAGGGAGAGAAAGAGAGATAGAGGGGGCAGAGATAGCCTCAACTCGATGTTGTTGAAGCTCGCGTTGTAGACAAGGGCGCCCGCTGTTTCCACCAACGCCCCAAATTTTGCTGGCTCACAACGTATTTGCCTCAATGGCGTCCTCAAATCACACCAATGACTTTTGACCTTTCTTCCATGACACAAAAAAAAAAAAATCCAACTAGAAGTTGTTTCAACACGAGAGACGCCCCGTGGTTCCCTCATTGAGGAGAGCCTCAAGTCTGAGGCTGTTTGAGACATCTATTCTTGTCACATGCTCTATTCTTTTAGCTCAGACACGCACACATCCTCACACTTTCTCACACAGATCCACTCACGTTTAACGCTCCACACATACACATATTTTATCACCCCTTGTGCACTTCACCAGAATATCTTTCAATCCTAATTATTCCCTTCAAGCAAATGTCGAAACAAACGTGTCCGGTAAAGAACTTCCAAAATCCTGAAACGGAAGTGTGTCATTAATTTGTCACCAACCTTAAAAAGTAATCATGAACACTAATTGTGTTCTCTTCTATCAGGGTATGGCGGACCTGTTGCACCCAGCGCCACCTTTCGGCATGCCTTACAAAAAAAAAAAAAAAGGAAACCTAAATCAAGGGGAATAACTACGTGAAATCTTAATTTAAAATCCAATCGAAAGAAACCACAAGGGAATGAAGTCAAAGCCGAGCGTAACATGACCAACAAAAAATATTTAAATTTTTTATATTTTTTTATATTATCTCTTAAGCCTTTTTATTTTTAAGTCTTTATATCTTCTCTGTTTTTTTTTCTTCTTTTTATTATATCTAATTATCTCTCTCTCTCTCTCTCTCTCTCTCTCTCTCTCTCTCTCTCTCTCTCTCTCTGTGTGTTTCCTGTAAGATGCAATCATTAAATGAACTTTAGGCTCTAGAAATATCTTCAGTACATGTGAACGAAATAAATAACGTTCATTCTTTTCTGTTATCCTCCGTTTTCTTTGCTTCCTCCCTTACTCTCTAGCACTCTTATTCCCTCCCTTGCTCTCTCTTTCTCTCTCCATCTCTTTCTGTCACTCTACTTCTATTATTTTCTCCCCCTCTCTCTCGTTCACTTTATTTCTTTCCCTTTTATTTTTTCTCTCTCTCTCTCTCTCTCTCTCCTCGTCTTCTTGCCTTATTCTTTCATTTTCAAATACCCCCCCTCTCTCTACCACTCACTCTCTGTCTCTCCCTCTCACTATCTTATTCACATCCTCTCCACTTCTGTCTCACTTTTTTCATTCCTTTCCTTATCCCTTCTCTTATTCTCATTCTCTCTTTTATTATAAGATTCTATTTGTCTTTGGCTTTTCCCCTTCTGATCTTCTTTCTATCTATCCCTCTCTTTCTCTTTCTTTCTCTTTCTCTCTATATCTTTCTCTCCCTCTCCGGCTCTCTCTCTCTTCCTTTCTGTCTTTCTCTCTCTCTCTCTATCTCTCTCTCTTTCTTTCTTTCTTCCTCTATTCTGTTACTTCTCAGTCCCTATATCTTGTCTATCTATTTCTATTGACACTAGCAGACATTGTGACCGTCGTTAGAACAGAGCGTTTGGCTTATCATGGACTAGAATAATGCTTTGGTAACAGAAACGAGCCCACTTGACTCCACCGTTTCTGGTGGCCCCATTGTTCACCCTTGGTAACCAACGTTCTGGTCAATGGGTCAGCGCGGTGCCACTCTGACGGTAGATCAACATATCTATCCACGAATTGTCCACAAATCAGGCGCTGAACTTCAAAGGACTCCATAACAACAGCGCTCAGATTGTAATAAGTCACCCAAGGTGCAAATCTTTGAGGCGCCAGTCCTCTCGCCCTATGAGCTTCTCTATACCAACACTGACCCACTCCATCGCCCCGTTTCCATGTAGCGTGACAGAAACTCATATTTAGCACTTGTTCGTGACTCGAAAAGCCAACTCCCCAGCTCCGTCTAGCGCCCTCTGCTGAAACTACCCCCCCCCTACCCCAACACCACACAAACGATCTTCACTCTTCATTGACTACCCTTGGTCAGCCGGGCGCCACTTAGTTTACTGTACCTTGAGTGAACACGACAATGGCCTGACTGACCAGTCACTGTGGCTGCTTTCCTATGAATGGACTTCTACCTGTCTACCTATTGTTATCATATGGGTGAAGGGTAACAATGCAAATGAAGAGCATCCCCCCCCCCCCCGACAATGTTGTTCTCCAAAACCATTCTCATTTGATTTACTGTGAAAACAATACATACGGCTTTATTTATGACTAGTAAGTTTAGATCTACCAAACAGTCGCCACAGTTAGAATGGGAAAAAAAAGGGAGGATAATTAACATGATCCGGATTATCTTCTCATTGGTATAACAGTGGCGACGCTCTGTCTGGGGTAGGGTCTTTCAGAGGCGACTTCTACTTAGTGAAAGATAGTGTTGCTATGCTGGAAATGTTATTGAAATTGACATATAACATTAAACATTCAACAAATAAAACCCTCGTTTGTGTCCTGATGTCTGGCGAGCATACCATTTCAGAGCTTTGCATTACCTAACCTAAACAAGGGGTAGGTAAAGCTTGTGAATGGATTACAGAGTTGTCTCTCGTCGGTTATAACGTAATTGGCTACTATAAAAGGCAACATATGACGAATTGTTTTTTATTTAGTAATGAAGGATGTCATTTGTGCGATCAATGGGAGAGCAAGCGCCTAACATTTGGTCCATTTAAGGGAAAAGCCCTTTAGTCGCAAGTGTGAAGGAATGGGGAAACAAAAGTCAATTGGGCGAAGGACATTATGAGGGGCAAAGACTGGACTATATGTATAAATTTTGTTTGCATTTATTTTATTTTTTTTGCGGGGGGGGGGGGGGAGGGGGGGAATTTAACCAGAATTTAGAGTGTTGCGATGCAGCCAACAAAGTGAGCCCTTCTTTAAGTTAAACCTGAAATTCTCAAATTACGAGAATCTATTTTAAAACGTATTAAATGTATTATCACTCATTAAACTAGTCTTGCACCAGATCTACAACCCTATAAAAGTATATTTCCATTACGACACCTCCATCCAAATTTCGGTCAGAGTATTACAAGATCAGCTGTCGAGAAGTTCATAGAAGTCAAATTCATAAAGCGCTGGTTGTGAGTGTTGTTCATATTTGCATCTATGTTGTTATTGGTACATTAGTTACGCTGCGGTGGTCAATTGTAGTCAAATTGAATTTCTTAAAATTAACTTCATTTGTCGCTTGTATCACTGCGTTCAGAGATTCAAAGTATTTATTTTTTATAGAATCAGATAAATCATACACAACGCAAAAAAAAAAAAAAGAATTTTGTACGCAGGTTCTTTTTTGTTGAGAGACTTTGAATGTTCTTTCAAAAATTGAAGAGGCTACACCTTGGTCCAAACTTCCCGCATGACGGTGGAGAATATTGGCGGACTAGGATCGAACCCTGAACATCGAGACCACAGCTCGGGGCGCATGTCACGCAACCAGGTAGCCAAACAATGTCTTCCAAATTGAATGGCTGCCTGGTCGTGCGGTTTGCGCGCTGGACTGTCGCTCGGTTCAAACCCTGCCCGCTCCCTTCCCCCGTCGTCCTGCGGAAGGTTTGGGCCAGGAAGTAAATTATCTTCACCTGTGAAGGAACATCCGAAACATTTAAAACGTTATACAGATTCTGTGAACATTGAAATAAATTAATTGTTATTGAAAAAAAAAAGAGATTTTTTAACAACTTACTCGATAATAAAAGCGTACAAATAGTATGTTAGTATTGTTATGGAGGACCAGGGTTCGAATCTAGTTGAAGACTGGGATTTTTAATTTTGGGATCTATGGGTGCCTCTGAGTCCACCCAGCTCTAATGGGTACCTGACATTAGTTGGGGAAAAGTAAAGGCGGATGGTCGTTGTGCTGGCCACATGACACCCTGGTTAACGTTAAACCACAGAAACAGATGACCTTTACATCATCTGCCCTAAAGACCACAAGGTCTGAAAGGGGAACTTTACTTGATTGTTACAGCGATAGTAGAGCTATTTGTATCTGCAGTATGACCCAGTAAGGAAGGTAATATTATAATGACAACTTATTCATCTTTATAACCTTTCATCAAAATAGTGAACATAGATCAGTATCCGCGTGTTTCCACGAGACTACTTAATATTTCGTGATATGAATGAATCTAACATTTTTCGTCCTGACGTCAAGATAGCCGTCTGCAGTGCTGGGTCTACTTAGTGACAACATACGCTCTAGCTTATGGCCACTATGATGGTTACAGTGAAATTTCCATTTTGAAGAGGGTGAAAAGGTGAAATTGTCCTATGAGTGTTTCACTAATGTCTAATATCTTAGGGCCTTATCGAGTCTTGTGGTATGGGCTCTGGGCTGACGTTCGGTAGTCACCAGTGTCCTGTGTTCGAACCCTGCTGCTGCCATTTGTCGTCGCCCATTTGGAGGCTTGGGCTATGATGTTATTATCTTCAGAATCCGAAGGATCATCCCAATCATTTTATAAACATGGGCTCCATAACAAAGGTCACGGTGTGAATCTCCGCCAAAAAAAAAAGAAAATCGCCATCTAACTGGATATTCTACTGATTCAATATGGACTGCAACGTCGCATTACGAAGTGCTGGATAGCAAAGCGTCACGGGCCTGATGTGGTCCGCTGCCCATAGGTTGAGTATCACTGCCGCATGTAGTTGAGACCGTCGAATCCTTAGATTGCCTACTAATAGTTTAAGTTGTATGTCTCGTGCTCCCCCCCCTCCCTCAGACATCACAGGGTAGCGAGCCTTGTTGTGTAGATAAAAAAAAACAACTCTCTCACACATACACACACTTCCCATACACATATACACCAACACACACACACTACATCGTTTCGTAAATCGCCGTTTCCAATAAAACACACGTGACTATCTACGAAACTTCACGATGAGGGCGCTTTGTGCGCGACATTTGTTCGCCACTGTGTACATATGAGAGGAGGTGGGGGGAGGGGCGATGGGGGATAGAGAGTGGGGGAAACAAAAGACCAGAAGGATAATGTCGCGGCGCCCCTTTCTGTCACACATGTCGGCGCCCTCTTGGAGTAGCGGCGGCGTCAGTCCAAAACAGCTATAATGGCCTGTCTCATGTTACGGCCTGGGAGAACTGAAAAAAAAGGAAACCTCCGTTTCTCTCTCTCTCTCTCTCTCTCTCTCTGTATCTCTCACAAACAAACGCTATCTCAATCACTCTCTGATTCTAGTATTTTATTTAATTGGGTAATCTTACAAAAGAGAGAGAGAGAGAGAGAGAATAAGAGAGACAGAAAAAGACACAGAGAGAGAGAGAGTATGAGGACACACACACATAGAGACAGAGAGACCGAGAGAGACAGAAAGATACACAGAGAAAGACAGAGAGAGAGGAGGAGGATGAGAGAGAGACAGTGCGACAGAGGGAGAGAAAGACAGACAAAAAAGAGCGACACTGAAATAAATAAAGAGAGACTGAGAATTTTTTAAAAATCTAAGAGACAGATAGAGAGAAAAAGAGAGACACACAGGGAGAAAGAAATAGAAAGACAGAAACATGAAAAGAAAGAAAATAGAGAGAAAAATAGACACTGAGATTGACTAGACAGCGAAGGCGCAAGAGTGTTGGGAAGGCAACGAGAAAAAGGCAAGGAAAGATACACAGAGAGAGAAAGACATTGTTTAGAGCACGTCCATCAGAAGATGCTTCAGAAAAATGCTCATCACTGTCTGTGGTCCCGTCTGGGGTAGAGACCGCCTCTTGATTCTTTCCAATAGTCCACACGTCTTGGCCTCTGCTTCCGAATCTCGTCGACTGCATTTCTGGACCGTTCCGTGAGCTTCTCTAGTGTTTTTGTAGGCATGCTTCTGAAGGGTGTAGCCTGTGAAGGATGTTTCTCTATCGGCTGCCTTTTTGCCAAAGTTCCACACACGTTGTCTGACCAGCAGATAATATGAATCTTCTTAAGGCAGGTATTGATGCATACCTGGATTTTGTTTTTTACATGGTGATTGCGCTGGTTCTCCAGGTCTCTGCTCCTTAAAGCAGCATTGGCTTAGAAGTGGTGTTGAAGAGCCTGATCTTGGTGGTGATGCTTATTTCCTTAGATCCCCAGTTGTTCTCCAGCTGATGGAAGGCTGCTAGCAAGGTGTTAAGGATTAAGGCACCAAACGACACACCATCACAGTCAAAGGCCTTGCCATCTATATGGCAGATGATGTCAAGGTCATCTGCGTCTGTGTCCCACAACGACCAACTATTACTATTCCACAACTAATGACATGTTTCCATTAGAGCTGGCTGAACCCAGAGGCTCAAAATATCTGGAAATTAAAAAGCCCAGTTTTCACAAGGATTTGAACCTGGGACCCCGCAGTTCAGAAGCCAAGCTTGACCACTCAGCCACAGCACTCCAATTATGTTGAAGACATACTATAAATAAACAATCCTGTAGAAATACGTACACGCTGTTCATCCATTTTTTTGTTTGTTCTGTAATTGAGCCTTCACGTTATAACGAAGGCATCGCATCACTAGATCAAGTCTTCTTTACGGATAGAGCGGACTACACGGCCCTTTTCAAGTTCCTAGGATAGTGCTTAAGACTACGTACCTGAAGAATTTCACATTGGTTGCTTTAAAAAACTGTCGCAACTTGTGTTGGGTGTATATATATGTAGTTTAAACCAAAGTCTACAAAGTTAACAGATCAACTTGTGACTTTGGAGGGGAGGGGGCGTTTTTGGACCGAAAAAAAATGGGGGGGGGGGGATAAGGTAAATATGGCACATGCCTCGTTGCATGTGCTAGGACAAATGTGTACTAATGATCCTTCTTCTCAAGAGCTATTAGATATTAGAATGGGTTGCCTGATCCAGCCAGGATAACCTATGACTTGGCAGAATTTCAGTGATTGGTTAACATGCATGACTAGATGCATGACGCGTAGGACGTAATCATCTTCATTTTTTGAAGTAACGTCTGTATTTTATAAGATAAGATGATCAGCGTAAAACATACCGGTTATCTTAATCGTTGAGACTTGTGAATTAACACTCCTCACTCACACGCACACACACACTTGCTCATGTACTTTTTGTGTTGTACTAAAAAATATGTACTTATGACTTTTCAGAACGTGAACACAGAAACGTGTGTATGGACCTGGACCTAGGAGGTAAGAATCAAAGATAAGTAAAGGAAGAGAAGCGAAAGAAGGGAGAGAGGGGGGGGGGTCACGGAGGTAAACAAAACAAAAAGCACCTTTGGTGGTTGACGTTAGAATAGTGCCAGTCATTAGAGACCTGCACACAAGGAGGCTCATCCCACGGAGTGTACCCGCTAACACAAGGAGGCTCATCCCCCACGGAGTGTACCCGCTAACTCAAGGAGGCTCATCCCCCACGGAGTGTACACGCTAACACAAGGAGGCTCATCCCAGGGAGTGTACCCGCTAACACAAGGAGGCTCATCCCATGGAGTGTACCCGCTAACACAAGGAGGCTCATCCCACGGAGTCCCCCGCAAACACAAGGAGGCTCATCCCACAGAGTCCCCCGCTAACACAAGGAGGCTCATCCCACGGAGTGTACCCGCTAACACAAGGAGGCTCATCCCACAGAGTCCCCCGCTAACACAAGGAGGCTCATCCCACGGAGTGTACCCGCTAACACAAGGAGGCTCATCCCACGGAGTCCCCCGTTAACACAATGAGGCTCATCCCACGGTGTGTACCCGCTAACACAAGGAGGCTCATCCCACAGAGTCCCCCGCTAACACAAGGAGGCTCATCCCACGGAGTCCCCCGCTATCACAAGGAGGCTCATCCCACGGAGTGTACCCGCTAACACAAGGAGGCTCATCCCACGGAGTCCCCCGCTAACACAAGGAGGCTCATCCCACAAAGTCCCCCGCTAACACAAGGAGGCTCATCCCACGGAGTGTACCCGCTAACACAAGGAGGCTCATCCCACATAGTCCCCCGCTAACACAAGGAGGCTCATCCCACGGAGTGTACCCGCTAACACATGGAGGCTCATCCCACGGAGTCCCCCGCAAACACAAGGAGGCTCATCCCACAGAGTCCCCCGCTAACAAAGGAGGCTCATCCCACGGAGTGTACCCGCTAACAGAAGGAGGCTCATCCCACAGAGTCCCCCGCTAACACAAGCAGGCTCATCCCACGGAGTGTACCCGCTAACACAAGGAGGCTCATCCCACGGAGTACCCCGCTAACACAAGGAGGCTCATCCCACGGAGTCACCCGGTAACACAAGGAGGCTCATCCCACGGAGTGTACCCGCTAACACAAGGAGGCTCATCCCACGGAGTCCCCCGCTAACACAAGGAGGCTCATCCCACAGAGTCCCCCGCTAACACAAGGAGGCTCATCCCACGGAGTGTACCCGCTAACACAAGGAGGCTCATCCCACAGAGTCCCCCGCTAACACAAGGAGGCCCATCCACCGGAGTGTACCCGCTAACACAAGGAGGCTCATCCCATGGAGTCCCCCGCTAACACAAGGAGGCTCATCCCACGGAGTCCCCCGCTAACACAAGGAGGCTCATCCCACGGAGTGTACCCGCTAACACAAGGAGGCTCATCCCACAGAATCCTTCATTAACACAAGGAGGCTCATATCCCCCACCCCCAACCCAACCCCTTCCTTTCTGTTTTGACGTACGGTCGATGTCCGAACGTAAAACGTGTTGGTGATTTGTTGACGGTGCGTTGATGTCCAGTTAGTTTTGGCAAGGGATCAAAGTTGAAAAAAAAACAACTCCCACGATGAGATTAAAAAAAAAAACTGATTTTTTTTTTTTGGGGGTGGGGGGGATAGCAGATAAATGAAGTAGCTGAAAGAACAACAATTTCTGTTACTTTTAAGATTCTGCTAAAACACTCTGAATATATTTATAATGTTCTTAAACATAGCTCTCCGACCCCTCTTGTCTCCATACGTACAGGACTATTTATTTTTCCCCATTGTTAAAACGTTTCTCATTGTATAGATTTAAAAGTATTAATATTTAATACAAATCTTCTAACTCCTATGTTGTTACAGCGTAATCTCACATCTGCACGGCATCCTTAGCGAGCTTGCTGGAATCTATACTGAAGTAATTACTTAAGAGACCTAGATCTAACTCATCATCTAACTTCCCTACATTCAAGCGTGGGTGATAGAGCACATTTTCCGATACGCTTGTTACGGGCACGATATGGCCCGCGGGTCGTTGGTTGAGCATCGCAGAGCTAAAGAACTGTTAGTTCAATGAGTTCTTTGAAAACACGGAACTGTTCTAAGATATTGGCGGCCTAGCTCGATATAGGCATTCACCTAACGATGCAGACGTTATAATGGGAAGATCAACGCGTCAGTTAAATTCTTGCGTAACCAAGAGACTACTAGGCCTTTGAGTTCGAATCCGCTTTCATCACCTATCGCCATTGGAAGGGGTGGGGGTGAAATGGGGGGTATATACATCCAAAGTTTTCAAAATTCGAAGTACATCAAATCAAATAATAACAAAATGGTAATGTCTTCGATTTCGAAGATTAAAGGATGTTTCACATGGCCAAGCAAATCCTGTCGCAACCTACATTTTTTTTCCACACGTTACGCAGACAAATTCGTTGTCTGTCAGATGTCTATTTAAGTTGTGTCTGTAACGTGTGTCCCGCAGCATTCGCGGAGAGCTCTCCAACTGTCTCTTTCACTATAATAATGCTAGCGAAGGTAGGTCCCTGGCAGTACGAGAGAATGTACATTAAGTCGTTTTTCACGTAATAATAGTTTCGAAAACAATCCTATGGACTACATGAAACAGTTGCGCCAAATGTTACCACATCTCTACGACTCTGTGGATAGATAGTTGCAAGTTTTGAAAAGCTGCATAGCTCCATGAGGACTCCGTGTCTCGGTCCGTTAAGGATTCACTTTACAGATAGAAGTTTCGAAATCTGAATACTATTTTTTTTTGCTTGGTTTAATCCAGAAGAAATACTTTAACTAAATAAAACATAGAAAACGATGACTCTAAACAATGTTTCATTATAAAGTTGACCTTCAAACCTATTTAACTCTTTCTCTCCGTAATTATTTACCACATTCTGATGGAATCAACGCTGGTATCGTCAGTTAGGAGAGAAAGAGTTAACAAAGAATTTTTCTATTCCAAGTATAATGAAATAAACTCGCGTTATTTCGAATATTTGAATATGTTTATGTAGACTAATAAAATAACCATCCCTTCCCTACCCCCCCCCCAAAAAAAAAAACAACAATAAACAAACTCGAAATGATTTAGGATATATACGCGTGTACCCAGCGCCACCAAGGGGGGCGTTCTAAGCGTGTTCAGTAACCAGATCCAGGCATTTAAAACAAAAACGAGACCCTTCGCGGCGTTCTCGGCTGTGGGATTATCAATCGAACGCCGCCCGCGTGTTTACACTTCGGACCTGTCAGTCAAACAGGTGGGAGGAGTCACTTCGCACCAATGGGTAGAGTTTTAGCACATTCCCGTCTGGCTCCGACCTGTCGCTCACGAGCAATATTGATTTTTGTCGTATCCCACATCGAAGGGGCAGTCACTCTAGTTCTTTTTTCTCATTTGAAAAGCAGAAGTAAGTTTTATGTACGTGGTCTAAAGACTTATTTAAAAAAACTAACATATTAAGATATAGATATAAGGTAGAATTTTTTTTATAAAGATTGGTAAGGTTTTAAAAAAAAATGAAAGCAAGAGGGGGAAATGAAAGAGGGGCGCCAACACAGACCTCAGCAGACGTCGAGACAATGTTGACATTTTTGTCAGCCTTGATAAAGAACTCGACAAAGCTCGCAGACATTGAGTCTGGCCCGAGTGCCGAGCCAACCACCACACTCGCTTTGCCTCCCCCCTCCTCTCTGATTGGCTGTGGGGGGAACACTGCTCAACCAATTGGAACGGTGATAAAGTAGGGGGGGGCGCGAGGGTTAGGGAGAGGGGAAGGAAGATTTTTTTCCCCTTCCATGTCTGACGCCCGAGTTGCGAGCTTCGCCGGCTGCTTGTCGATTCCTCGGGTCCACAGCCGACGATGGTGGGCTATCGCGCTTGGTGGAGCGGCATTTTAACACCGAGTCTATAGCAAGGCAACAGTTTCAACGCAACGTATCGCACGCCTTCAAATTTCAACGTAATACTCTCTTAGAGGGTTGTTTTTTTAGACGTCTCCGTGAATATTTTTAACATTGTTTGAATTTAACCGCCGTGTTGAGTTTTCAAGTAATTTAGTTGATTCCAGGTTTAGAAATTTTGAATCAACATTCTTCTCGGTGTTTGTGTGTGGTAGGAGTTAATGTTCAACTTGAAAACGAGATGGTGAATCTATTTTTAAACTGTGCTGACAGAGTCTAGATCTAGACTAGCTTGTCATTTTATTCTGGATTGGAAAAAATTTGAAAAAAAAAAAAAAAATTCACTTTGATAGGATTACAACTAAAAGGATACCATGACATTACTCAAGTCTAATGGTAAGTAGGTCACCATGTATTACTAACGTGTAATTTAATTAATTAGTTCGTGGATTTTTTAAAAATGTTTGGCCGTGATACATTTTAATTTTAACACAAACCTAGATGCAAAACAAATAGGAAATTAACAATTTAATCTACAATAGATTGATTAAATTTATATTTACAATGGCTAGATTTAGTCCTCTAATTAGATTGCTTTAATTAAAAATAAATATATTCGGTAAAATTTCCCGACTTAATTACATTTTTTTCAAGACCCCTCTGTTTACATGTAGATCTATCTTTATCAGGATCTTAGTGATCTAGAACTAGATATATATTTTATTTCTAAGAAAAAAAATAAAACTCTTATCTAGATCCAGAATTTGGATTTAGACCTATTTAGATATAGATCTTTATAATTCGGTTAGAAATGTTACAATTAAATATTATTAAAACACTAAATAATTAATACGGGGGACAGAGGGACATAGTATGGCATACATTTTCCCGTATTAACAACCTTATTAAATGGCCAACTTCCGTCGCAAAATTATATGATCTACTTGTAACTAGACTCTGGATAATTAGAACTAATAAATTCTTGTTAAATCAACAATAATAGTGGCCGGTGGGGGGGGGGGGAGCAATAATAGGTCGGGCTTGATTACTAAAACTCTAGATGACTATGATAGCAGAAATCTAGATATAGGACTGCATTACAACCGGCTTGAGATTTTGTAGATCTACTTTAAGTCAGGATATGCTAGTAGAAATCCGAATCGCGATAAAGACGGACTACGCTAGTAGAGATCTAGATCTACAAAATTAATCTGAGTGAAATCTAGAGCTATATTAAGAAGTGCTACGCTAGTAGTGGGATTAGATACAAATTTACTTTCAAAGACTCGTCATTTTTTTTTCCATATAAGCCAACCCGGCGCTACCATACGCAATGTGAGCAATTAGTGAACCCCCGTGACAACCCACCTCGTCTCGACCGAGTGGTATACTTCAGTTTATCTCATGACACACTAATGACTGGAGAAAAAAAAACTTTCTCCCACCCCTATCCCGACCCTTAGTGTAACTCAAGCTATCATAATTTGACGCGCTTGAAGTACAAACGGGCGCCCGACTATGTACAAACGTCGGCGCCCCCATCACCCAGTAGGGTGAGTAACGGGGGTTCAGTAAGTTTTCTGACACATTGACACACAGGCGTAAACACAGAGTATCTGGCTTTGTTTACAATACAATAAGTATCCTAGACTCTAGATCCTTACTACATCTAGATCTAGTTCGACTGTACTTGGCTCCGGGCTGATAGGGGAGACGATTACAAAGT
The DNA here is from genome assembly GCA_036873155.1 of Biomphalaria sudanica. Lineage (NCBI taxonomy): Eukaryota > Metazoa > Mollusca > Gastropoda > Planorbidae > Biomphalaria > Biomphalaria sudanica. The sequence continues at coordinate 495,438 of JAZGLO010003512.1, forward strand.
TTGTATCAAATTTTTCACGCGATCTACATATTATTTCTTAACATTTGCGTCTTTTTAAACAAATTTTAAAAACCTTTATTAGAACAAAGTTAGATTGTATTCCTTATTGAAAACAGAGATATTTAAATTATATAAGGCGTGAAACAGAATTACACAACGTTTAAAGCAAATTTAATACAATATTCTCCTCAAATACAAAGTGAATATAAATTAACGAAAACAGTATATTCATCTGGCGTGTAAAAATAAGCTCCAATGTGTTAGTTCTCACTTATACCAGTGTATAATGTAAATTTAAAAAGTCGCCTACAATCAGTCGAATTAAAATGCATCATTATTGTATGTAATTAAATCATTTATAATTATATTATAATAAAGTCTAAATATACATGTTTTCTTGAGATTTCTCACAATACAAAAAAAAAAGTGAATGAAAAGAAAAGCTAGTTTTACATCGTTTATGAATAAATACTAGACAGTACAGTTTACCCAATTAACCTAATTAGCAGTGCTTGCACAATACAGTAAAGTACAATAATAACACAGTACTAATTAAATCATTGTTTTGATGTTTCGAAAATGAAAGAAAATATTTCTAATTTAATACAATATTGCTTCAGACGTTTTATAAATAGATTTATATATAAAATAATCATGACATTTGTAATTAACTTTGTAATCATAGAAAAAATATGTATACAGACTCTGGCATGATTATTAGATATGTAATTTTAAGCAGACTATATAATAATGTATTATTATTATTATCATTATACTAAGAAATATGTTCATTAATTCTTGTCAAATTTTGAGTATTATACCATGTATAAAAGACAAAAGTGAAATTATTTAGATTACGATCAAGAAGGCGTAAGACGCTAAACCCAAACCCTAGTCCTAGCATGGGCGTGTCTCCTCTAAACCAGATGCCGAATTAGCCGTGTCTCAAAAAAAGAATGATTACGCCCTACGCGTATTCATAGGTCAATCTAGTTATGCATGTTAATCAATGACTTAAACTTTACCAAATCTTTAGTTTTCCTGGCTGACTCAGGCAACCTATTCCATGCTCTAATAGCATTAGAGAAAGAGAATTTGTACACATTTGTCCAATCAGGCGCAACAAGGAATGTGCCTTTATCTTGGTGAAAGTGTCAGTTAATTAGATCTAGACTTCCTGGCTAAACAGTGGAACAAACTAATTTTTGTATCAATTAAAAAATAATTTATGTATTCAGATTAATTAAGATTAACTAGCCGTATTTTGTAGTGTAAAAATGTTATTGATAACTCATAAATACCTTACATTTTAGTTATACACCTATAACTGTAAAATAAAAATATTTTATATCTTAAAAAATCCTAAAATGTATGCAAGCAGGAATAATATAATATAATATATAACCATGTATTATAGGAATCATTTTTGTGCTTACATTGATAATTAACTTATCTTATTTTTAGAGTTTTATAATATAAGAAATATTATTTTTTAAAAATCCATTTGAAATGGAATTAGTTATACTGATTGACTGGCTGATCTATAACTTTTGCAGAACAAACGTTTTTTTTCCCATTCCTTTTCAAACGAAAGAAAAATAATAATGACATATATGTATTTTTTTAATTTTTTTTTTTTGGCGTTGACCTTATCATTTTCCTCTCATGTCAAAGTTTGACCCAGTTATTCCGTGACGGATCTCTATGTATAGAGGTTGAATGTATGTACTCATCAACTGGTATACATCTTTCCCTCTTGGCTCTCATCTTCTTGCTGTAGAGTTTGAGTATCCCCCCCCCCCCCCCCCCCCCCCCCACCAACACAAATTTCCAACTTGACTATTTTGACAAAAAAAAAAAAAGTTAAAACAAGTAGATCTATAACAAAGCCTGGCTCTTCTTAAGTCCGGCTCGCGTTTAAAGTGGACGAGGTCCAGAGATTGGTGTAACTGGACTATGTACGACATGACCGTAGGCCACCAGGAGCGGCGAATGAAAACATAGTGTGGTAAACTTTTGTAACTAAATTGTAACCCAACAAAATATGCAGATGGTCTCAGACCTAATACACCTCCTCCTGTGTCTACAGGGTTTTATTCTATTAGGCCCAATTAAGAACCATGCGTCCAATTAAACGAAATGATTTAGCGGGTAGAGAAGAATTTGTTTCTATATATTTATGACTGGACTATACAGAAACATAATGCTACTCAATACCGAAATGTTTTATCGCTACTAACAGGCGTCTATTTATTTAATGGAAATAAGAGCGTGATATAACCTCGCTGATTCTTGATGTTTACAATTTATGATTATGACTAAAAAAAACTCCGCATTTATGCTAATTAGTTATTATCATTATTATTTTGGCTAAATACTAGAAATATATTACCGTAAATACGTATTATTTTGACGGTATCTGCACTATAATGAATGGCTGCTTGGTCCTGTGGTAAGCGCGCTGGACTGTCGTTCAGTTGTCTTGATGGTCCAGGGTTCATACCCTGACCGCTGCCATCCTCCGTCGTCCTGCGGGAGGTTTGGGATAGCAAGTAGATTATCTTCAACTATAAAGGAACATCCGAAACATGTAACTAATGATTAGTTGTTGTTTCTGTTGTTGTTATTGTTTTTTGTTTTGTTTTTCTAGACCTCAAAAATACAATCTAGTAATATTTTATTTTTCGAAATCTTTTTGAGTTTATATATATATTGGGAGGGGGTTCAGAGCTTATGTACCATAAATGTATATACAAGTCAACCTTGGGGATAATTAAGGAACTAAAGACGTTGCACTAGATTTAATCTCGCGAGAAATTAGCATGAGATTTAATGTATCAGGGTCCTTTTTTAGAACTGATCGTTATCTATTTATAAATACTTACAATAGAAACTAAATATTACTTTTTAGTGAAAGGTACAAAGCATTGAGGTTAATTGTGTGTTTGTTTTAGACCCCCGAAAATCTCACAAAGGAATCTAAATCTAGATTAGTGATGTCATAAAGATAAAATGAGTCAACGACCAGTGCCCACCGCGGTCTCAAATTAAATGCTCGAACTAAAATGTTCAGAAATATAAAATTGCTGATTCTTATCGAAACAAATAAAAAACATTTGTTTATAGTGTAATGGTGTAGGGCCTACTCCGGAAGGCTGTAATTACATTAGATTGAAATTGTTTCCATATTTGTAAAACGGCTTCTTCTTTTATGCACTCTAGAACGATGTGTCTAGATTGCTCCAAATAATGATTATAAATATTTCGAAATTTGATATACGAAACGTTTTTAAGTATCATAATCGATGTCCGTCCGTGTATACAAATGTACCCTCTTTACAATTCAACTATAGGTCAATCAATTTAAAACAGGTGTGCAATTGTTGCATTAGATTTTCTGTATTTTCGCAGTATCTAGGGACGATATATTGACTAAGTGTAAAAAAATTTAAGGTAATAGCTTACAATAAAAATCTCCTCAGCGAATATGAAATTCCTTCATGTTTTACACCAAAAATTTACAAATCAATTGACTTCAAACTGACTATCTGTTGATTTTTGTTTGTTTTGTTTTGTTTAGCTCTCAATAAAACACCGCAAGTTGTAAAAAAAAATAATTTTTTGTTATTAAGCCCAGACTTCTTTCTAAAACAAAAACGTATAAATGTACTTATACAATTAACTTTAAACTAGATCACTTAGGCTCTTGGTTATTCACTTAGTGTTAATCAAATTTAGAGCTCGCTTCCAATTAAGAAATTTCAAATGCTTAACTACATGCAAGAATGGTTCGTTAGGTTTGTCTTTTAAACTCTTATTACAAGGCATGCTCGTATCCTCTTATATTGCTTACATTATTGTTTGTTTAGAGTGCTACATAAATTAAATTATTATCATTCATATTATTAATAATTATTAATATTAATTACTTAATAGTAAAAATACAAGTAGATCTATACAATTACTAAGCACATACTATCTGTTTATTCCAGGCGTCAGAAAGCTTCGCTGACTGGTGATGCCTTGCCATTCACGTCCAACGAACGGCTAAACATGTCCTCAGACCGACCAACACAGCAGCAACAACCACAACAGCAGCCACAGACCCAGCAACAGCATTCTAAACCCCGCGAAGACTCACGGTTCATCATTTCCCCTTACGACGACCAAAAACTCCGGATGGCGGCCGCGGCGTCGTACCCTTACTTTCTCCCGGCCTCAGCGGCCCCACACTTGGCGGACTACCCGAACGGACACGCCCTGGTCACTCCGCCGCACCCGTCTTTCTTCTCCGCCCTGCACATGAACCCTCACGCCATGTCAGCGGCGCTCCTGAAAGGCCTGGGGCGCAACCTGCCCATTCTGGCCACGGACTTCATGTCTCACCCCGGCGACATGTACGCCGCTGCCCTCAGGGGCGTAGGACTAGGGGTAGGGTCCACCGAGGTCCAGGACCCAGATGTGAAAGACGATCCTAAGGCGGAGCTGGAAGGTTTAGACTTATGGAAGAAGTTTCACAGCATTGGGACTGAAATGGTTATAACAAAATCCGGAAGGTAAGCAGAACTTGATTAGTTAGTTCTGTTATCATATACCCCCCACTTTTTTTTTGACACACACACACACTATTTCCTCCTCCCCGCCCGCCCCCCCCCCCCCCCCACAAAAGCACTAATCACAATTCAATCGTCCACCTTATCATCTAATAAAATAAGTGCAATTACCACGTCTGCTTAGCAGACGGGATCTAGATGCCAAGAAAGTTGATAGATCTGGGATTTCGATAAGAAGAAACATTTTTATATAACAATTTAATTATTATTTAAAAAGTTTACAAAATATTCGCGGCACATTTTCAGACAAATCCATTAACGAGGTCATGAATTTAAAAAATAAACTTAACAATATCAATGACGCTAAATGGAAACTTAACTTTTGCCAACTAAATAAAGAAAAAGAATTGAGCATTACTTTTCACAATATTTCAAGACATGTCAGTTGACTTCTTCTCTCTTACCGCTTGTTAGTTTTCCATTTCATTTTAAGTTTTTTGTATATTGAAATAATTTTGTGCTACAAACGGAACAGCTTAGAAAATGTGTTTCTGCAGTGCCGAAATATTGCACAAAAGTTGTCATATGCATTGAAAAAGAAAGAAAAAATCGTAGCTTATTCCCTCTCACTCTGTACACCGGATACACCAACAAAAATAAAAGTAGGCTATTTATAGTTTTCCCCCCATCAATGAAAATCTTTTTAGTTGTTGATGGCTACAGTCTGTTTTAGTCCACACGTTAGTAGCGCTCTGTTTAAGTCCACACGTTAGTAGCGCTCTGTTTTAGTCCACACGTTAGTAGCGCTCTGTTTTAGTCCACACGTTAGTAGCGCTCTGTTTTAGTCCACACGTTAGTAGCGCTCTGTTTTAGTCCACACGTTAGTAGCGCTCTGTTTTAGCCCACACGTTAGTAGCGCTCTGTTTTAGTCTCTCTGTGTTGAAATATCGGGTAGTTCTCTGTGTTACATTTAGGCGATTTCACACTCAGACGTATCACCTCCACCTGAATCTCTAAATTAAAAAATCCTAATACTTCTCCACCCGACATTCTTGTTTCCCCCCCCCCTCCCACCCTCTACAGTTAGGTAGCCAGTGATTTTCTGCTACCCAGCCACAATTTTTAAAAAATGTATTTAATAATTTAAAAAAAAAGGGGAGACCTATCCATGAATGGGCGTGGTGAACTCAACTGACCTGGTGTTCAATCGCTTCCATAAAAATTAATATCTTGGAAATATCTTCTAATGTGAATTAAAGTGCTATGAGAAATGACACCAAGTGGGCCAAATTTTAAAAAGCAAGATATCTTTAACGTTAGAAACATCATTCTCTAAAATAAATGTTTGTAAAATGTTAAAATAAAAACAAATGATTCGATATATTTTTTTGATATTTTTTTCAAGAGATATTTTAAAGTTATCACGTTATAATCCTCGTAATTTGTGTGATGTTGCGATTGGCTTCCGAACTGAAGGGTTCAAGATCAAATCCCAGTGAATTCGGGTTTTAAAAAATCCGAGATTTTTTAGAGTACCTTACATACGTTGAGGGTAGTAAAAGCAAGTGGTCGTTGTGCTGGCCACATGTGGTCGTTGTGCTGGCCACATGTGGTCGTTGTGCTGGCCACATGATAACCGTCGGCTTCACAACTCCTGCTCCCAGCAAGGTATGAGAGAGAGAGAGATAATAAGACTCATCCTGGACAAAAACATTTAGTAGTTAGGTTTTACGTTATTAAATACTAAATTCAGTGAAACTACTTTGAATCTCATTCTCAAATACATACCAACAGCTTGAACAAACGCGAAACATAACACAAACAAATAAATAGTTTAACAATCATGACACAAACAGAAGCACGTTCAAACAGCCAACACATACAAACACGTGTTACAAACACAGCACACGTGGATCTACACGGTTTATAGCCTAGAACTCTACAGAACTCTAGCCGTACAGCTTGTAATATTAGATTTTTAAAATCCAAATACAAACCCGAATACTACAATGTTGAATGTATCAGATCTACCTAGTATTTACTTCATAATGCACAAAGTCCCCCCCCTCCCTCCTTCCCCCCATACCCCAATCAAAATTTTCTTTAAACCCGTCACTCATTACTATTGTTATTGTTAGCGGTGTGTGTGTGTGTGTGTGGAGATTTTGATGGTGTGAGTTCCGGGACGAGATGATAAGGATGCTCACACTTGAGTACCTTTTCTTAGTACCCACGTTTTAGTAAACATGCATATCTTGCATTACTCTCTTTGTTTGTGTATGTTGGTGTGTACATGTGTGTGTGTCTACTTACGCTTGACTGTTACTAAAGTTGGTGTTTTAAGGACGACAACAATTAGGGCGTCGTTCACGTTGGGCGCTTTCATTGCTCTTCGTCGAATGCTGGCGGCTCAACGGGGGGAGGGGTGCGATTTGGGGGGGGGGGGGGGGGGCTGCCACGACTGCGATTGAAACTCGCCATCAAATGATACACTCACTCGATGCCATTTTCCCCACTACTATACATTATGCTGCCACAGTCCACCTGTCTTGGTAGAAGCATGGCTCGTTCTAATGCCCTCCCCTCGCCGCTCGTTAAGTCTGGGTATATTAGCATAAAAAAAAATACACACATACACACACGCAACTCTCGGAACTCGCCATCTAATTTGAAACATGTCTGCCTTCACAAACGCGCGTCTATGCTTTCCAAAGACCTTTCCTTTACTTCACTTCATTTAAGATGTATCATTGTTTCGAATTTTGCCATAATTCCCATTCGTATTCTATAGAGCTCCAAATCTTCCCAAAATGTCCATTCGTATTCTATAGAGCTCCAAATCTTCCCAAAATGTCCATTCGTATTCTATATAGGTCCTTGCTCCTTAGCTTCCCATAATGCCATTTCTTGTTCTGCGTCTTCTCATACGCTAAATCGTGTTCTATCACTTCAAGAATTCTACGAATTACCGTATCACTGAATCATTTACCTTGAAATAATTAAATGACTAATTAAAAAAAAAAAGACGTAAGCTCGTACCCTTTTGGTAATATAATTAATTATACTTAATATAATTACTCTTTTTTGCATGGCATCAAGTTACTTCATTAAACATACAATTGACACAATAGAACACCCGAACACCTAATTACTCACAAATGCAACGTATTAGAAAATCATTATTAAAAAAACGAGAATCAAATTTCGACGCTTTTTTTTTTTTTTTTTGGTGAAATCTCGTATTTGTTAATTGTAATCTAGCTGTTATTTGTAGATTCTCTTGATATTTCCACGGCCATTTCTCCCCTCGGATATGTGTCTAGGGTTTCTTGGGCATCACAGTGTTAGCCACCCGTTAGCACGAAACCCGCTGAATAATTCATTGTCTTCATTTTTCACTTTGTTTCAGCTTTCCTACCATTTTCTTTCTCTCTCTCTCTCTCTCTCTGTCTCTCTTTCTTTCTCTCTATCTCGTTCTGGTGCATTTCTATCTTGATTAATTTCTATTGAACGTAGTTGGTGGTTTTGTTGTATGCACTTATCAGTTGTGGTGGCGCTGAGAGGTAAAACGCTTGGCTTCCGAACAGGGGGATCCCGGGTTCGAATCTCGGTGAAGACTTGGATTTTTAATTTCGGCATTTAGTGAGCGCCTCTAAGTCCACCCAGCTCTGTCGGGAACCTGGCATTAGTTGGGGAAAAGTAAAGACGGTTGGTCGTTGTGCTGGTCACATGACACTCTCGTTAACTTTGGACATCAGCAACAGACATATAAATGTATGATATACAAAAAAATATTTTTACACGTTTAGTGTTTTAGTAGTGGGTCAATACTAAGTGGCCATCTACAGCAATAGCCGTTTATAGCATTGTTGACAAAGCCAAACACTATCTAACCACCCAAACACGCGGCCATTTTGTTTTCTTTCCGAGAACGAGGCTTTGTACGTTCATATTTTTTCAAAATCATTACGAGGTTATGGGTTTAAATAACAAGATTAGGAAGGTGCCTTGGATATATCGATATAAAAATATCTTTACAGTTTGCCGAATTAGTAGAGCACGATACTCGAGTCGCTTTACTGGTTTTAATTTCCACTCCATAACAGGCTTTGTAAGTTTGTCAAAGAATAGAAGCCTTACACATTTCATTTCTATTTAGCCCTTTTCTACATAACAGTGACAGTGTGTATGTTCGTAACCGTATCGAAGCACGCTAATGAACAAAAGATTAAATCTTTTATTTTAGCTTTCTTTTTAAAACAAAAAAAAATGTTTTTATTTTGGCTTTAGGCTATAGAGCTAGTCAGTGCACATAAGGGATACATAGACCTGGGCCAACACTTGCATCGATATAGCTTTAAACTGATTTCTGGATAGAGATGAGGGGAGGGGGGGCTGCGTGTCAATAACAGCGTATCTGATGTCATTACGCGAAAAGGGGAGGGGGGCTGTTGAATGCTATTAAAGGCATTTAATCCCCCTGGTGTCCGCAGGCTAATTCGATGGACGCATTGCATTTATTGTAGAAGGGAAGATGAGTGTCGGATGAGGATGGTGCTGGGATCATGCTAGAGGGACGGGCACAAAAATTTAAAAAAAGATTCATTTGTCAATGTGTGTGTGTGGGGGGGGGGTCTAAAAGAATTGACAGTGCCTAATATTTGTTTAGTATTGCATACAAAACATAGCTTCAACCGTTGGTAGAGGGGCATGGTCTGATTGTAAAATCATGAGCTTGAAATAAAATATTCAAATCCAATTCGAATCGAAATTTTATTCTAGCACTAGTGATCTACGTGTCATTTAAACATTTGGAGATTTCTTATGCAATGTCAAGGATGCTAAATTGAACTTCGGTGTTGCCATTGCTACAGCATCTCATCACGCGACATATTCTATTCTTGTTATTCCCCCTAGTAAGTGGCCCATTTGTTTTATAGTCATTTTTAGTTTCAAGATTCCTATATGTTGAAAGTATTTGTACTACAAAAGGAAGAGCTCGGTATATTTACTTTTGCAGAACTAATAAAAAAGAATTATGAATAACCTTTTGAAAAAATCGCATATCAACATTCTGTACAGGGGATACACCCCAAAAAAACGTAAAGTTTCCCTTTCAGATCATGTGATCTATAAGGCAGACGATGTAGAAGTTATCTGTTTCTGTGGCCCACTGTTAATGATGTTAAAACGTGGCCAGCACATCGACCAACCGCCTTTACTTTTCCCCAACTAATGTCAGGTATCCATTAGAGCTGGGTGGACCCAGAGGCGCCCTAAAGATGACGATATTAAAAATCCAAGTCTTGATCGGAATCGAACCCATGAGCCCAGGTTCGTAAACCAAGATCTTTATCACTCAGCTACCGCACTTCTTACGCCAAAAAGCTGTAGCTGTAAATCTGTAAAAATGGTAAGAAAACACACTGTGAAAAAACAACAACCAACTATTGAGGTTAAAAGCTTAATTCTTAGGAAACAAATCGTATGTACTATTTGTTCTTTATCACAAATCTCATCAGGGTCTAATGACATTAATAATAAATAGAACGTGCCTCTGCCACCATGTGATCATCATTATTTTTTCTCCAGTAAATATAAAGTACATACTACCTTAAAGTAGCTGTCAGTAAGTGTAATTACAAACGGTAGCAGGAGCTGCCTTCTCCAAGGATATGCCATATATCCCAGTGAGGAAAGTAGTTAATGTACTTAATAAAGTCATAAAACATTGGAACAAAGATTCGGAGAATCCATACAGGTATGACGTTCTTGGAAAGCATCTAAGTCTAAAACATGTCATTTAAAACAAAACATTTAACGTAGCACCTAATATTAAAAAAAAAATCTAATGTCTGAAGCATCAAATGTCCTTAAAAGTGGACTCCGCAAGATTAAAAATACATTTTTTACAAATTGAGATATTTAGAAATATACATGCTAATTTTTTTACAAGAAAAATTAAATATAATGAGTCATTGCTGTATCGTTAAAATGGCAAAGAGCGGCTTCCACAACAAAATTATGCCCAGGCTCTCTAGTTTCTTAAATCCGGCTATGGTGGTTATCAACATGCAATATCTTATATTCAATCTAAAATTTATTTCATGAATTTACCGAAATTGATTGGTAATTTATTGTTTTGGCTCTATCGTACAACATTTTACATGTCTCTGCTTCTTTCTCTCTCTCACACACACAGACACACACACACACGCTCTCTCCTTTTACCCTCTCTCTCTGACACACACACACACATAACCTCCCGATGGGGAGAGGGGAGGCTGTTCTTGTCCTCTGGGACTCAATCTTTGTTTTACGAAACCATTTGTGAGAAAATATGCCCTCGGTAACTCTAGGCGGCCATTTTGTCCCCCCTGCACGCACGTGCTCAAACACACACACACACACACACACACAGATACACACTTGCTCACACCTGTACATGTCCATTCGACCGGTCGGCCTGAGCAAGCGCGTCACCTAGAGCCTTTTCGATGGCAGAGCTGAACAGGCGCCGTGAAGACTAGTTCCACCTTGGAGAGGTCTGTACATTCAGCTTGGGTATCGATCTTTCTGCAAAAAGCCGATCTCTCTCTCTGTCTCTCCCCCTCTCTCTCTCTGTCTCTCCCCCTCTCCCCACTTCTCTCATACATCCTTCCATGCACCTAATACCCACTAGTGTCAAGACAGAAAAGAATATCTGATTTTCTGATGACCAACTGAGAAATGGCCTTTTTTCCCCCATTGCAATACCTTTTACGTTGGTGATTTTGTTTTTTACGGAGTTCTTTCCTTTGTTACTCCATCGCTCCCCCCACTATCTCGTGAACTTATCAGAGCGTCTAATTTATTGAGCTTTTAAAAAAGTGAATAATAATTTTTTTAAATATCCACTAATAAGTCAATATGCTAAGAAATCGGGTCGCTCCTCTGTATGTGTTACAGACATCATGGGAAGCTATCTATCTATTTATCTATCCTAACTATTTCTGTATCTATATCTATATCTACATCTATATCTATATCTATCTTGTCTGCAATGATATCGTGTGTGTGTTTGTGTGTCCGTCACTCCTAATAAAAAAATGTTTACCCGTTGTCTTAGGTCCCTCCATCCACACACACACACGCCCGTTAACGCTCTCAATAACTGCAATACAAATTAATAATAATTAATTTTAGCCCTCGCTGAAACTCAAACCCACACTGCGTGCGATCGATGACTTTCTATGCACATGGTTCTAAAATTAGCCCTAGCAATAAAGACGTCAAACAGCTAACTTGTTTCTATTCAAAAAAAAAATTTGTTCCGTTAATTTATCAAATTTTTTTTTTTAATTCTGAAACTATCAATTTAATGATGTTAACATTTTAATTACCCGTAATTTGTTTTCTTTTCATATTACTTGTTGTTTTAAATAAAGCCTACGTTTGTTTTTTTTTGTTTTGTTGTCTTCGCTTTTTTTTTTTTGGTCGATACCTAATGGCCGGGGTCTTCCACCAGCAGTTATAATGAAACGGCGGTATGTGTTTTTCGACGCGACCTTCTGTACTCCGAGCCTAAGCGCGAGGGGCGCTAGGCGACAGGGGCTTCGCCCGTCAAACGAATGATTACTTCCCCCCCCTTTCCCACAATAGCATACATTAAGATGTATTTACCGGCACCCTTGCATTTTCTCCCCAAAGCAGCGCCCCACGCCACAGAAGGAGGAAAATCTTCGAGCGTTATTTACCAGAATAAAAAGATGAGATGGGCGTGGCAGTCAGTGGCGTATCGATTGGTCCCCACCGCGGATCCGTCAAGGCGGCTAGAGACAAAGGGGGCCCGCTAGTTAGTTATCACTTGATAATGACTGTATTTACAGCTGCTTATGTCTTAAAATTATACCGTATTCTTCTCCGAGAGGGGAGATTCGGCTTTCGGTTTCCCATAATGTGTGCACTTTTGTTAGGCCCACCAACAAAGAGAGATAACCAATAGAATACACATGCACAAACAGAATGGAAAAATAAAAATATGTAACTCACTCACGCACCTAAATATAGGCATATACACGCAGTCAAAAAACACCCACTCACCCACACTCGTCCTAGATGTCATATTGTCAAGGCAAAAGTCCAGGTTCTAATTTCCATTTCGATTATACATCGTCCCCCCACCTCTTCCTTTATGACATCACAGAAACAGTGTAGATATATATATTTACACAATACGGCATTGTCTTTGTTTGGAGAGACTAGAAAATTTGAGTCTGCAGCGCTGAATACTGAACTTTTAAAAATACAACTACTATGTAAAAAAAAAAGAAAGTTTATATCTGGAGTGTGGAAGAACTTCACATTTACAGCCATGCGTATCAAAACTGTAAGATTTATTCCCTGTTGTCAATACAACACAAAAGCAATTAATTACCACAATTTAATTAATTACCTGATTAATTTTTTTTTTCACAATTAATAATTGCATAGTACACCAAAGAGCTAGATATTTATAGTTTTCCCGCCATAGAAGAAATCTTTAAAAAAAAACAATTTTAATTAAACGAAACTTTTCTACTAGTGTCGGTCTTTAGTTTAATTCATCCACTTCCACAGAAGACTATATACATTTCAAACCTATGTCGATGACCGCATCCCCACCTAAAAGAACCAATCCTCTTTAAAAGTGTTTCCCAAACTATTTCCTTTACGAAACACTTCGCACATTCTGAGTATTTAACGGAACACTTTGCTTATTTTTTTTTTTTTAGAGAGATTAACTCAGGCCGGGCGTACTAATTAATTATTGCAGTAGTTGTTGGAACACTTATTCAGGCCTCACGGAGCATCAGGGTTCCACGGAACACAGTTTAACGCTCTACATTATGCACTGTGGTCAAAATTTCAAAGGGCCGGATAGCACCGCATCACAGGCCCCGGATATGCCCCACGGGCCGTAGTTTTAGGATCACTGTACAAGGATTACAAGATTTGCACTATATGGGTGTGCATGTGTGTCTCAGTATTGACTCATGTGTAGATTCAATTGTCTCGAACTTTGTACATGTTACCTTTGCTGACCGTGACAATGCTCAGGCTGAAATGGGGGACGGGAGGGGGGCCGCTCCAGGTAATCAGTTCAGGCTCGATAAAAACAACAAAACTCTTCCTGTCTCTGTCTTCCTTTGTTTATATTATCAACGCGTTTCGTCTTGTGCCAATCAATATAAAAGTTATTACAGTTACATAAAAATAGTATAACCATAACTATTCCTTAGACTCTGGTTCTAAATGAATGATTCAATTTTGTGTCCAGGAATTCTTCCTCGTCTTTATGAATGCAATACAAGAAACAAGCAGTGAAATAAAAAAAAAACAGTAATGAGCACCGATTATCACCCCCCCCCCATCTATTTTTTTTCCTGGATGATATCACAGACAAGGTGTAGATATATATTTACACACCTAGAGAGTAGGGGTGCACAGGATAGTAATTTTTGATATTCGACCGGTGCCAGATATTGCCGAATAGTAAAATGTGATATTCGGTCTTGTAAATAGCTTGTGTTGATGAACATATTGCAAATAACATACTTATATTGGTATTAGTTTTTTGTTTCCTTTTATATACCTTATTTGTAGAGAGCCAAAGCACTGGAAAAAAACACAATACCCAAATTATAATTATGCTTACTAGTGATCCGTATGCAAGTTGGCAATCCAGTTGATATTGGCAACAGTTTTGAAATGGGATAGAGCGGGAAAGGGGGGGGGGGGAGAGCTCTCATAGACACAGCATATTCATCAAATCACATCCTTGAACAAATTTCAACCTTTTAGACCTTACTGTCCGGTAGTGACCACTCAGCCAACAGCAAAGAACGCTTTTAATAAATGCTGCGCTTAGGATAGACAAAACAAAAAGGGTAGATGTGCTTTTTACAATTTGTGTGGGTGTGTGTGTCGGGGGTTGTATGGGGGAGGGGAGGGAGAGGACGCTAGGAGATGCGATGTGAGCTAATTCTGTGTGTGTGTTACGACGTGTGAGTCTGGAGACAAGAGCACGAAGCCACACCCACTTCCAACTGCCTCTTGCGCGAGCACAGGATCACGTGATTAGGGCTCGTGCACTGGGAGAGCAGATCGATGACCTGCCGTCTCATACAGTGTGGTTCTGTTGTTGTTTTTTTTCATATTTATGCATTCGCTTATCCACCTTTTTTTCTACCTCCTGATATATTTGACTATATTACTGAGATCAAATAAGAGATGCAGTGCCATGAAACTAAGACAGATGAGGGGTGAAGTACGAGGAGTTCATTGACCGAATACAAACTTTTGGATGACCCCCCCACCTCCCTTGCCGTCCGCTCGGCTTAATTAAGCAGTGCCTTTAAAACAGTCAGTAGTTGTGACCCATTCGCAATTCAGCTTTCACATTAATTTCAGTAACATCAATACTAGCATACATTATAAGTATGTTTTTTTTATGTTTCTATAGCGACGGGTGTACTCAACAGCAAATATTTAATGAAACTGACCTCTTTGCCGCATCTGAAGGTCCGGACATCGAGTTCTCCGGTTTTGGCCTCGGGCCGAAATTTGTGGAGTTACCTTTCTGTAGCAATATAGATAGTAAGAAGACTATATTAGCTTAGCTTTAAAAATTGAATCTATGTAATTGTGTTTTGTGTTAAAGGGTGTTTAAAAAAAAAGATAGGCATTAATCACGCTTCCGCCATGTTGGTGTGCAAGCGAGGCGTGATGTGTACCTTTACATTATTGCGCACGAAACAAAACAGGAGACCTAGGTCTAGCTCATTGTGAAACGTATCCTATTCTGTACCCTCTCTCTCTCTCTCTCTCTCTCTCCGTGCCAGATGTTTACATAATTCGAGTCGAGTGAGCAACATAATGGCGTAAATTGCTCCACGTTTAGAGAAACAGAATTTAAAAAAAAAATGCACACTTTAGTCGCCAAAAATGACAAATGCTACCTCTCCCCAAACCTGAAGACGTTTGAGGGGTGGGTGGAGGAGAGAAGAGGTGTAAACTCGAGGAGCAAAATGGTGTCTTGTTGCAGGATGAAAAAAGTAGAAACAAAAAAAAAAAAAAAGGGGGGGGGGGGAGAGCCATGGCGTCGGCAGACGAGAACGTCTAAGCAGAGCAGAGTGACTTCCCCTTGCAAGATCCGGCCTACACTTACCTTCTCTCTTAAATGTTGAGCCTCGCGCCGAGTTTTTTAACCTGACAGTCGAGCCGTAATTTCTCCCGTTTTGTGTATATGTATATACGAGAATGTGGGGGGGGGGGTTAAAGGAGGTTTTGGAAGGGGAGTGGGGGGTTGTCCGTTATGGCCTCCTCGAGACGTAGCAATGTGTGTGGCCAGGCGCCATGCTCAGATAGCGAGTCTCGTTCTGTGACAAGACGGCAAAGAAACACACACACACACATGAAAGTATATGCGTCCGGCGGCGTCGCCGTCATGTGGGGCTCCCCCGTGCATCTGGTTTCTTTCCTATGTAAACTTACTGTCTGATAAATATTTAGTAAAAGAAAAAAAAAAGATTTAAAAAAAAAATAGAACTATTACTCAACAGGTCAACCTAACAAAAAAACAGAAATTTGGTTTGCCAATGTACTTGATAAATACATTTTAGCTTTAAATAGATCCGTTTTATGCCTATAGCATGCACAGAGCGCTATAGTCCAATCTCATTTGTGGACCAGTGAGGGTAGGGGCATCTTGGAGAAGGTCTTCTGTGCTTGCCTTTAGGCGCTCAGTAAACACAACTCGACACAACTCTGTTCGAGTCGGGTGTCGAACCTCGAACCCCTTCATAGGTAGCCAAGCCAAGTTCAAGAGTACTTAGCCTCTCAACCACGATGCTACTATTCTACATAAATCTGGCGAATTGTCTCTGAGAAGATAGTTAGAACCTACTTCACAATTAGTGATAGAGTTAAGATGTTGCTTATTGGTGATGCTGTACTGTGCCGCCTAAAATGTTTGTTACTTATTATAATTATTAACTGATTCAAAACAGGTTGTAAACTTGGGATTATTTAGCGGTTATACTTGTAAGCTGCTGCTGATGTTACTTAAAGCTTCTTACACATAGGCATATATTAGCTCAAATCATGGATGTTCATTATAAGTGCATATCGTGTCTTCAATAAGCAATGCTGTGGATTGTCGTTTTGTTTCTCTTAATAATAACATTCAAAGGGTCAGGGGTCAGGGGTTAGGGTTCATGTTTTGTATCTGAACAAAAAGAAATGAGGAAACGAATCTAATTTTTTTTCTACTTTGAAGACTATTACAATAACTTTGTTATCGTTGAGATTGTAAGTATTATTATAACTTAGAGTAGACTAAGCATAGTATATGCCATGACTGTCACTGACCAGAGGACCTTATGTTTTCTTCCGTACTTTTTGAAGATCATGTGTTTTCTTCTATTCTTTGTAAATATGTTTTCTTCTGTTCTTCCTGAAGTTCATATGTTTTCTTCTGTTCTTCCTGAAGATATGTTTTCTCATGACCTTCATAAAGAACATACGATTTGTTATCCCAGACATGTAGACAGACATTATCACGAGATCTACTCATCTCTCTCTATTATTACTTTGTCAATTATTGCTCACCCGGTTCGCTCCCCCCTCCCACCCGCCAACCCCACCCCCCCTTTTCTCCACGGGGTTGTCCACACCTTTAATCCTATCGCACTCACACTTACCACTCTGCACTCACCTAGCCGCAACGTCAACATCGATCCTCAATCGAAAAGCCACTCACCAATTTGTATGTGTATCAGCCTCCGGCCTCCACCCTTGACAAGAGGGGAAAAACAAAACAAAACAAAACAAAAACTACACGGCTATCATCGACCCCCGTGTTTGCAGTTTTTCAAACGCGCGTCTGCATTTAGATCTAGACCCAACGTCAGTTTAAAAAAAAATCTTTTTTTTTTACGTGTGAGATATGAAACGGTAAAATATATCAAAACGTGAGCAGGTTTTCGAGGGTCGAGCTCAGCCTGAAGGTCTTAAGGTGGGGAAGAGAAGATAACTCGCAGTGTTCTCCGCGGCTTTAACTAGATAAAGCCTGAAAATGTTCGTGTTTGATTGACGATGTCGAAAACTTTAACCAGCAGGCCCGACGTACCAGGCAAGCACCGACATAGAGATAGTGTGGGGGGTTTCAAAGTTTCAGAAATAAAATGTCTTCCGCCTTGCACTTAGATAAATACAAACTTAAATCGGAGTCAAGAAAATGTGCTTAAAACAAGAATGAAATAAAGCGCCAAGAAAAACAAAATACGCAGAAAAAAACGTAAATGAAAAAATAATGTTAACAATTTTCATAAAATAAAAAAAAAATGACAATGTGTAAAAACAACATAACAAACCCAGAATTTGAAGGATTCATTTGTTTGTTTTTTTTACTTTATACATCTAAATCCCCATTCCCAGACGCCCAGCCAAACATTATAAAAATGGCGACCTGCTGTTTTGTTAATGTTTGACGATATATCCCAAAAGTACCAGTAGACACTTTACCTAGATCTGAAAGTGAACCTATGCAGCTTCGTGAATTATTCTCTTTTACACCTAGAGTCCTAGACTATACATGATTGGATTATTTATAAGACTCTTGTAAGGAGCATAACTTTGCACCAAGTGAAAAACTGTTAAAATCTAGACCGACACACCAACAGAATCAACAATAAGACATTGAATTAAATTATTAAATGCATCTGTGTCATTCTTTCCCCACTTATAAAGATACAACATATGACCATTTTTAACAAAATTAAAATAAATATTAAATTAAATTAACGAAACACCGACTCGTTTCTTTGTGTGTCCCGGAAGTCGTCAATGATGACACAATTTATTTACATTCATACAGACTCAGCCACACGCCATGTTTATGTTGTGTATGTACCTAGACAAGCTTGAGGAGAAGTCTGAGGGTTGCGCGGGATGGGAAGCCCGTAGGCGTGAACGATGTTATATCCAACATTAAGATCTATCTCTCCGCGTGTTCCGGTCGGTATCTTTGACAGCTAGCCAGCCCGCACGGCTCCCGGGAGGTCCCGTTGAACGTTTGTAACACCAGCAACAATCACAGTGTGGTGGGGGGGGGGGGGATGTCGATGAACAAGAAAAAAAAATAAAACGTGTTTGAATATTATAGACATATCTCTCTGTCCATATTTCACAGCGTTTTGTAACATGTCGTGGCAATGTGTAGCTTCTCGCGGCAACTCACAGCATATCTTAATGTCTCGCAGCATCTTGTAACATCTCGTAGCATCTTGTTACAACTCGTAGCATCTCACGTGTATCTCTTAGTATCTTATAACATCTCGCAGAATCTTTTAATATCTTGAAGCATCTTTTAATATCTCACAGCATCTGTTAATATCTCGCAGCATCTGTTAATATCTCACAGCATCTGTTAATATCTCACAGCATCTGTTAATATCTCACAGCATCTGTTAATATCTCACAGCATCTGTTAATATCTCACAGCATCTGTTAATATCTCACAGCATCTGTTAATATCTCACAGCATCTGTTAATATCTCACAGCATCTGTTAATATCTCACAGCATCTGTTAATATCTCACAGCATCTGTTAATATCTCACAGCAATCTGTTAATATCTCACAGCATCTGTTAATATCTCACAGCATCTGTTAATATCTCACAGCATCTGTTAATATCTCACAGCATCTGTTAATATCTCACAGCATCTGTTAATATCTCACAGCATCTGTTAATATCTCACAGCATCTGTTAATATCTCACAGCATCTGTTAATATCTCACAGCAATCTGTTAATATCTCACAGCATCTGTTAATATCTCACAGCATCTGTTAATATCTCACAGCATCTGTTAATATCTCACAGCATCTGTTAATATCTCACAGCATCTGTTAATATCTCACAGCATCTGTTAATATCTCACAGCATCTGTTAATATCTCACATCTTATAACATCTTGCAGCATTTTGTAACATCTCGCAGTATCTTTTAATGTCTAGCAGAATCTTTTAATATCTAGCAGAATCTTTTAATGTCTAGCAGAATCTTTTAATATCTAGCAGAATCTTTTAATATCTAGCAGAATCTTTTAATATCTAGCAGAATCTTTTAATATCTAGCAGTATCTTGTGACATCTCGCAGCTGTTTATAAGGTTTCTACATTCTCAATGTTTACGAACTGACTCACCTCGTCTGATAATACCAAACTTATGTAAAAAAAAAAAAGTTTTGGGCTATCCGCTTGGTCTCCAATTAGATTTGTTATAAGCGCGATTTTGTTTTTCTTTCACTTGGCAGATGTGTATTTTTTGGTATCACTGTCCACACTGGTCAATGTTACCCCCATCCCCCCACTTTCTTACTCCTGTTGCACTTGTGTCCAGGGACACTCTGCTTATCCGTCGCCAACAGCTGGTTCGGGGTTTCCCCTTGCATAAGTGGGCGCCCTCATCTACAATAGCAAACTTCCCGAATCCGCGTAACAACACTTAGCTCTTCATCCCTTCTCTCCCCGGCCTCCTCCCGCCTTTCGTCACCCACCACCCCTCTGACGCCACCAGATCAGAGTAATCACTTTATTTAAAATTAAATCCAAACATGCCCTGCAACGCATCGCCCACCGCAGGGTGAGTGACTTTTTAGGTTGTCTTTGACAACAAGGGTGCTAACTAACGAAGCCAAAATAGTGCTTACACTTATAAACTCTACATTAACATATATAGAGAGATATAGTTTTAGCATTCTTCAGAGACCATGATATCTACCATGTAAATTCATTATATTGAAACATTGGGGGGGGGGACAAAAAGAGGGGTAAGGGGGGTTTGACGATAGAGCCGTGATGAAACACTCACAATGAGCTTCAATAAGAATCAAGTAACGTCTGGTTGTGGTGGTGCCAAGCATAAATCTAACCATTATTCCCCCTCTCCCACTCAAAACTAATAACTACGCTATTAAGCACGAAGAGCATGAGTTTGAATCCCATCATAGACACAACAGTTTTTATTTTTGAGGTTTAAAAGTTTTTGACAGACAGACAGACAGATAGATAGATAGATAGATAGATAGATAGATAGATAGATAGATAGATAGATAGATAGATAGATAGATAGATAGATAGATATCGCATACGCCTAGATCACACGAGATCCAGTTTAAAATCTTGTTCTCACCACATATCACGTGACTCTGGGAAACCTCATAATATTACTATTTTATTTCACTGTTCTTCTAAAGTGTTTAAATTGCTTTTATCGGTGTTGATCTATAGTGTCTGTACGTACATTATACAGCCACAGCACTTGATAGTACTTTGTAATTGATTGATGTCAGTTAGAGACCCACTTTGAACCTTTTTTTTTTGGTTTCTCATGAACGGACCTTCCGCTATAAAAGTATGTAGTGTACTATGAAATCAAAACTATACTCAGTGTTCCAAACTATACTTTGTGTTCCAAACTATACTTTGTGTTCCAAACTATACTTTGTGTTCCAAACTATACTTTGTGTTCCAAACTATACTTTGTGTTCCAAAATATACTTTGTGTTTCAAACTATACTTCCAACCCTCATTTCTTACAATCGCAAAGTCAACACAGGCGTACGAGGGTTAGACACAATTTTGAGATAATCTAGAATTAGTAACATAAAATTTATCCTGTTAGTAGTAGTTGGTAAGTGTCCAATGGTCACTGATAACCAAAATAAAATAACATTGATGACCACACGTTTGTACTGTCCTAAAGTTCGAATCTTAAACGTAATGACGTTAATTATGTTATTAGGATGGTATGAAAAAAACAAACTTGTAAGATTGTATTTCTTTTTTAACTCTCTTATCTACAGTCACCCCCCCCCCTTAAAGCCCTCCACTCCAGCCTCCATTATTGTTAAGTGGGCCCTCGTTCAGCTCCTCACAAGTAAGGACCTACGGGGCCACTTCACTCTTCGTTCTAATTCGTTCGCTGACCTCTTGACCTCCGCTTCAGTCACTCGACTTTGCCACCTCTTTTCTTTTCTTTAATCTCCCAGTGCGCCGGTTGGCACCCCCCTCTTTTTGTGTATTGTTCCCAACCCCCCCCCCCCCTTTTTTTTTCTTTGTTTTGCTCAACTTTCTAATCAAATGTTACAGTGTTGCCAAAGATAACTTTCTGCTTAAAAGAGTAGATAACGGCGCATAGGACGCGCATTGAAAGTCTTGTACCAAAATGACTCATCGAAAATTTTTAAGAATTTAAACAGGGATCGAATCACAAAGCCAGCTATAATAAAAAAAAATTCCCAAGCAGATTGTATACGTATGGGAAGAACGTTACATTTTTACTGTTTTTTATTTTTTATTTTATTTATATATTATAGTCTCTACACTTACGAAATAAGCCAAGGAAATTTAGTTTTGAGCTCTAACCACTTGACCACTTGAACAGAGAAGTGGTCAGTCAGAATTTGCAGGGAACATGGACATTTATTTACCGTGGTCTTCTAACATAGTAGTCAAGCCATAATGTGAAAATCCATCCAATTGATACATAGTAGCCTATGATTCAATACTGTCAAGTCTTCCCCACCCCATTAAACAGTGTAGAGGGGGGAGAGGGAGGGTGGAGAAGGCTTAATGTCCTTTCCATTGTTTCTACCAGTATCATAGCTCTACTTGCTTTGGGACACTAACACTCGTCTTTTGGCTCATGCATTTCTTTTATGAGCCTGGTGTGAATGTATATTTTGGTTTCCTATAGTTATAATGTTTTGTTTGACGTAATGCACAAACGGTAAGACAAATTTCCATATGGATAATAAAGATTGTTATTATTATTGTTATTATTATTATTAGTTTATCCCTGGTATACTCTCTAACACGTCTTTGTTATACCTGGTCAGTGTATGGTGTTTATGATGCAAGTGTGCGCAATAGTAGAATGGATGAAACCTTATAGTGGTTAGACATTGTTTACACAAGGTATGGGTATAAGCGGTTAGGTTCATTGTAGAGTTTCTCGCTGTCACGTACTGAGAAAAGAGAAAAAAAGGGCCATGAAATTATACTTTTTATTCAAACAAACTTGTGAAAATCTATATGTTTGTGAGTATATGAAGCAAGCAGGTCGAGGGGATGTCAATAGGTATGAGCATCCAGAAGGTTTCCCCGGGGCTACACCTAGGTCAATTTGAAAACCTTTTTTGAAGCTATGTGTTGTAAGAGCGATGCTTGCCAGGGATAACTGTAATGGTTGTCTCTATCTGTATATCTATGTTGACATCATGTATGTCTATACCTCTGTCACGTGATAACCCATTTCCCTGTTTCATCTCCACGTGGCCTAAAGTGTGATCCAGTATTATTGTGTATGTGTTTGTGGAAAAAAAGGAAGTGGCGTGGCTTTTTTATTTTCGGCTCCTTTGCATGCTTTTTGCTTTGTTCGTTTGCAGGGACTTAAGGGAGGACAGGAGGAGCTCTTTCCCCGAGCCGCCTCAAGAAAAGGTCCTCCACAAAAGAGATAAAAATATGTCCGAATTTCGACGGGTCAGAAACTTTTTTTTCAAACTTTTTTCATCATTTGTAAGGCTGGCAAAAATGTCTTGATTAAGTAGTGTACGCTTGTAGCTCGGAATTAATAAATACATCTCCGTATTACGACAAATACCTTAACCTCTACAAACTAAAAATATACACTTTTAAAAACTGAAATGTATATATTAAATTTTTTTTTAAAGGAAAGTGACATTAAATTTACAATAACTGTTTATTCTTTCTTCTAAAATATAACATGATTTTATTTACACGTATTTTCATGTACAAGTGGATCTTTATTAAAGCTTTTGAATCAATTGTAGGAGCCTACACAAAAATCCTACCCCGGGGCATCCACATACTTAAGCCCGGCCCTGTTCGTTAGCATTTAAAATACGGCGTATGTGGGCATGTTTTTTTCTTCAAAATGACGTACTCCGGGGTATGAGGAATGGTTTTAAATCAATGTGAAATCTACTTCGATCTTATTAAGATTCCATGAAGGCAGCGCCATAACAATCGACGGACCTACAAGCAGAGACGTTAATCCTGACAAAAGTGGAAAAAGTAAAGAGGTCGACTGATCGACTATGATACAACAGACTAGGGGACTGAACTGAATTAGCATTTCTATTTCTAGTACTAAATGAACAATTCAACAACGTCACGTGATGTTTTGGAGAAAAATTGTTGGATTTGGAGTTTATTTATTTTTGGTGATTAGCGGTCCATTTAATAGGACTCCTTTGGCAAACTTTTTTGTATTATATTTATAGGCCTACGTGTATGAGCACTTTGATTATATGTAGTGCGTGTGTTTGCTGTGCGTGCGACAGTCTGTCCATGTCTATAAAAGTAATGCGCCACATACTTGAAAAACTGTTTCTTTTTTGAAACTTCTTTTCTTCCTTTTCTATTTTTTTTTTCACGTTTTTAAGTCCTCGCCTACGTCTCTCTCTCTCTCTCTCTCTCTCTCTCTCTTTCCAAACAGTCCCTAAACTCTAGATAGTCGCGAGCCTCCTCGGCGCCACTCAGTCTCAGTGCGTGTGTGAAACTGTAGCGGCGTCATAAGGTGACACTGTTCAGTACATGGGAAGGTGGCGAAGAGGACAGGGGTTCTCGTGTTAGTGTGCGATAGGCACGAGATCTTCAACTGGACACTTAAGCACTACATCTAGAACTAATTTTCGAGGTATTAATTCTTTCCTACCGATCATCGACTGAAACAAGAAATAGGAAAGCAAGCCTTACGTTCCTTGTTGGCTTTAAAACATTCATGGACATTTTTAAAAAAGCTCAAAATAGTTTCGGGAATTCCCTTTTCTTTTTCCAATCCAAGTTTCACATCCGGCGAAATGACAAAATAGTTTACGCACCGGAACTGTGTTCGATTTCGCTTCTGATGCTGAGATGGCGAAAAAAATTGTTCAGAATATTTTCGGAAATTCCCTTTTTTTTTAAAAAAAAAACCTCAAGAGTTCCTCTTCTCCCCCCCCCCCCCCCCGGTGCTAAAAACGTACTATTAGGTAATTGCAAGTAGGTATACTACTGTGACAAGACTATGATGTCATCGAGTTTGAAATTGAAGGCTCATCTTAGAGATGAAGTAAATGAGAACATTTTACTTGGATGTAGTCCTTTCACTGAGCTCTGCTAATAGGACAACACCATTTGTTTTTTTCGCTCTATTTAACTCTTTGCATTTAGAACCGCTGAGTATTAAAAAAAAAAGAAAGAGGGGCGATGGGCGCGCTGGGGGATGGGAAATGGGAGGTACGCTAAAAGAAAAACATATTGCCCTGACCTATGTAGTATGACAGACTGGCCAATAAATAGTTTCCTCTTTTTTTCTTTGCCCTCACCGACTAAAACTTGTACCTGCCAGACAGGTGACATGATCTGTTACACAAAGCTGACATAAGGGAGGTAGTGTTGTACATTGCGTTACAGAGGCGTACACTCATTGGTAAAGGCCCGGAGTCCCCCTTCTTTTTTTCACCTCCCCTTCTCATATCTAGAAAATTAGAAAATTTGTCTTGAAACAAATGTGACATGAACTCAATTAATGATTAATTAATTATTATATTTGTAAGATATGAATGTTCACCTTAGCCTTCGCCTCCTCTTAGTCTATTAGATCGTTGAGGCGCCACACAAGATCTGTTGACCGTCGTTCTCCATTCATCTTTGTCTTTTTGCCTTTGATAGAATCTCTTTTAGTGACATGCTTAGCATTGAAAAAAAAAATCAAGCAAAACTTATTTGGTTAAACCCGTTTAAAAACCTGGCATTTCTGATGTGGCTCGCCCCGAAGTTTCCGAAAAAGGCCAACACTTGAAAGTTGACCTCACCCCACTCTACTCACGAGTTGTTTTTTTTGTG
>JAZGLO010003513.1:0-12130 GCA_036873155.1 Biomphalaria sudanica
ATTTGTATCTTATTGTTTACATTTTGTCAAGAAAGTTTGTTTTTCTTCAGTATTTCGATTATTTGACAAATATTCAAACTAGTCTTTGAATATCAGAGAAGACAATAATTTGGATACTTTAAGATTTATAAAGTTCTACAAAATCTGCTTAATTGTGAGATTGTTTATTATGCTTTAGCACTTGCAGAAGAAACTTGTACTGATTCCATCTCTGTGTTTTATCCATTAAACTATTTACACTATGAGTGCTGTTCTTATTACTGTCAGAAGTTGGTTTAAATGTGCAAACATGTTTTATTTAAAAATTAGAGAAATTAAATTTTCTGGATTCCATAGCTTGTATTTCAAAGAACATTCTCAAGCCAAATTTGGTTCAGACATATTCCTTCAGAATTGAAGATTATAATATAATAGCCCAAATCTCTCAGAAGACTGGTAGGATAGCAGTGGACAAGGTGTGAATCCAGGACCACCGACATGACAGTCAAGAGCACTTGCCACTATTAAGCAGCCATATGTTTTAAGTTACCCTATTAAAATAATTACTTGTGGTGTATATATATTTTACTATGGTAAAGTGTAATGTTGAAAAAAACTTGTTTTCAATTCACAGAGTAGTATTATTGCTTTGAATGCTTTAGCTGTGTTTGCTGAAAAGACTTACAGAAATAATTTCAATATGAAAATAACAGCCAAGGTGGCTCCCCAAAAAATGTTACAATATAGGATTGACAGAACTAATGCTCTTATCTTACAATCTGGAGAAGTGAGTTGCTTGAAATTGAATTGTTGATAGTCTTTATAACAATAATAATAATTGAGTTACCTGGCTCAAAAGATGCAGCAGTGACTAATAGTTCTGAATCTATTAAAGACATTCTTTTTTTTTTTATTATTATAGCTTTTATATAGCGCTACTTTCATGCTTATAGCATGCTCAGAGCGCTTTTGGTCCAATCTCGTTTGTGGACCAGTGGAGGGGAGGGGGTATGTAGGAGTTGGCTTTCCGTGCTGCCTTTAGGCGCTCAGTAAACACAACTCTGCCCGAGTCGGGTGTCGAACCTCGAGCCCCCTTCTAGGTAGCCAAGCCAAGTTCAAGCGTGCACTTGGCCTCTCGACCACGCTTCCCTAGTGTTTGACTTTCTACATATGACTTGAAATTAAAACTAGAGTTCAAAACTAAACAACTGTCTTAACGAAAGTGTACTGAAAATTTTGCAAATGGTTACATGCACATTTTTGTGAGCTAAAACCACCAAACTAATAATTCATCCAGCGCTTTTTTTGTAAAAAAAATAGGTGCCGGTACTCAGTGATGGATTGCCTAACTTTTTACTACTAATAAATTAATAATAAACGTTAAAATACACGAAAAGTAAATAATTTTTTACCCACAAGTTCATATCAGTGTGATGAGAGTAAAGAAATTATTCATTGAATCACTTGTTATTTTTTTAATATATATTTTTTCTCGTTATAACAAGTCTTCTCAACAAAAATATGTATTTATAAAATTAATAACTCATCATTAAGATATTTGTTTCCTGTTAAAACTCAAAGTTTTATTTTGAAAAGGAAGTTAATAAATAATGTGTATACCTAACAAATTTTAGATGGGGTTATATGAATATAGGTTCTAGTGTAAAAACTTTTTGTTTCAAACTTACTAGTCAAAACATTTCTTGTTGCTTTATTGTAATGCAGTTTTGGTTGAATCATAACATTAAAAAAATTGATATGTGACAATTAAGGATAATTTCAGGTATCAGATGTCCCAGCTCAAGTTCAGATTGAAGCTACTGGTTCAGGCTTAGTTTTGGCTCAAGTAAGTATCACATAGTTATTAATATTTTATTTAATATTGTTATAATTCTATGACTACCCGGATAGGGTTAATCGTATGTGTGTAATCTGCTGACACACATAAAACCATGATGAATGATCAGCAGCTATGCTTCGGGAAAGATCTGTGTTGTGAATAGTACTCAGGCCAGTCACATAGGAAATAGTCCTGTGATCCTCCAGAAAAGATGAGTGATGTTGCATCAGTTTCAAGTAGATGTAAAGTCAAATGACTTTACATTGCTTCACCACTTCACAAGTACGAGAGGCAGTCACAAGACCCAGTCCGATACTGTAAAGTTAGTCCAATATACTTTGATGCAGCAGTACATTTGTGATATGGTTAAGATATCTACAGTGAAGCATTTTTACAGTCAGTGCTACATTTTGGCAGTTGTACAGTATCCGCTGTTGATTTATAGGACATTAAAGTGTTGTTTTTTTATCCTTGAGTAGTCAAATTCTTTGTGTTGGTTGTGTTGCAGAGAACCTGGAGAGTCATTACAATATTCATTGCTAGAATTGAAAACTCACTACATCTTTATGATTAGTAGAATTCACAAATAGTTTGTTTTTTTCATACTTTATATTATTAGTAGTTATAGTTTCTAATATCCTCTATTTTGTCATCACTGGGAAGTATTTAGAAACCCAATTCATTAATCCCTGGTTGTGAGTGTGTGTGTTGTTTTTTAAATTTTAATTGTTCTTGCATCTAAATTGTTATTGTTAAAGTAATAATGTTTAGAAGGACTATACAGTTATCTAATCTTAAAGTTAACTGATGATTTCTACATTTTACTTATGTCAGATTGATGTCTCTTTTAATGTTGAATCAGAAATATTCAGAACAACATTTGATCTCAAAGTGACTCTAGTAGAAGAATCAATGAACCATTTCGTTCTTCAGACTTGTACTAAGTAATTTTATTTGTATTATTTATGTCTTAATAGATTTTGTTTTCTAAACTTCCTTTTAGGAGAAGGAATCTTAGAACAAAATCATTTATATACATGTCAAACTTCAGTTCCTAATGAAAAAAAAAAAGCCATGCTAGAAGGTCGCCTAAAATTTTAAATTTCAACTCTTATGAAAGATGAGTTTTAGTGTGAAACAAAACAAAATTTGTTATACATGCTTCAGAGGTTCCTTCAGAGTCAAAGAACCTTAAACTCCCCAAGATAGACAAGGGATGGTAATGGGCTGGGTCCCCCTCCCTCGCAATGAACAAAATAACCATACCACATGATCTCAGCACTAAATGTTAAAAAACTTCTTTTATTTTTTCTCTAGATTTTTATAACAAGTGATTAAGCCACAAGAATAAAACTTGACCATAAAAAAAAAATCCACACATAAAATACTGGGTATACTAATATATTTGTTATGGCACCTACGATTTGATTCATTTATATAAAAATAGGCACCAAGTCTATTGTGTCTTTTGATAAGAAACAAAACAAAGAAGACAAAATATTAGTTCAGTTGAAATTAAATTATCTATTTTAAGCATGTATTTTTAAATGTTCATTAGTATGTCTCAAAGTCTCATAATAGTTGAGTAACATTAGTAATCAAACCAAAGAAATTGTGAAGGACAAAGCTTCAGTTTCTCTAATGCTCTTCAATATTTAGAATCAGGAAAAAGCTATAGACATTTTTCATTTCACATTAAAATTTATTTTTTTACAATTTTGTCCTGGGTTGAATAGGCCTACATATGCTCCCCAGTATGAAAAAGTCCATCGGTAATTATATTGAACTTTTGAGAAAAATTATGTCTTCATAGGTTTTGGACACTCTTTCAGAAAAGATTATTATTAATTCACATGGCCAAACACATTTATAAAATAGACTGGGTCTAATACATTTAAATTATATAGTAACAGATTCATATTATAAATTTTATGGATTAAGTGTACATAAAATAAATTTAAAATTCTGTAGCAATGTTTTAAGCCAAGTAAATCTTATCTCTTTGTAGATGAAGACTAATAATGAACTTTCAATTTGTGCATGTCTTAAAATTATTTTGTTTTAATCTCACAAGGTGGATCGGAAGTGAGTCCGATAGTGTTATGACAGTCCAAGAAATTGGTATTCCAACTGGGTTTGAGGCTGACCTTGATAGCATACCAAATTTGGAAAATCTGAAGCGCATTGAATCACAGTTTAAAAACTTATATTTGTACATAGACCAGGTAAATGATAATTTATGATCAGTATAATTGTACATAGACCAAGTAAATGATACGTTTTGGTCTGTATATTTGTACATAGAATCGCTAAATGATAAGGCCCCATCGGTATATTTGAACTTATTCTATGTAGCTGATAAGTTATGAATTTTGTTAATGAGTACAATGCTTGATGAAACCAACTGGGTTGCATTTTAATTTCAGTCGGCTCTGTTCAGAAGGTGATTTAATCAAGGAATGGAATTTTTTTTTCTGCCTGGTTACAATCTATATGTCCATTTGTAGGGCTATAATAGTCTGGTCTAGTATATGCTCCAATAGCCTTTATAGAATAGCCTATAAAGAATCATTCTCAGTCTTTCCTAAAATTGTCAAGTACATTGGCGGCCCAGTGAGAATTGAAACTAACTTGAAGTACTAAGTAAATCAGTTTGCTAGCAAAAAGTGGAGCAGGTTAGTTTAAGAGGATTTTAAAAACTCTTAACATGTTTCAGTTCTGTTAAAGAACTGAAATCTCTTTGAAATAAAAGTGTTCCCTGATTTTCTTCAAGCCAAAGAAAAAACATCCCAACACCCAACAGTTCATTTTAGGTTGGCTGCCTGGTCATGTGGTATGTGCTGTGGGCTCTTGCTTTAATGGTCCTGGGTTCAAACCCTGCCACCACATTCCCTATTATTCTGCAGGAAGTGTATTTTAGGATGTAATAATCTTCAACTCTGAAGGAACATCCGTAACATCTACAACAAAGAAACCAACCTTTCCAATAAGAATGCAATAATCAGTCCAAGTTTTTTTTGTAGATTGATTCCACACCAGTTTGTTTAACAATGAAAGCAGTAAGAATAGGTGTTGTCTCTGGATTACAACCATCTACTGTTAGAGTTATTGATTACTATGAACCAAGTGAGTACAACTGTTTAGTCATTTTAATGTAACATTAGTCTTTGGATTGTTTTTATAAACGAACAAACAATATTTTTTTTTTACAGATAAACCTCAAAATATCTGTTATATTATTATCCCAGTTATTACTTAAATGGCTCTTACAAGCAGAGTGCCATAGAATTTTGTTCACATCAATTGAACACCTTAATTCAGTGCTTGCTTTGTCAAAATTTCTGTAAGCCAACAAGGCTTTTAGTTTGGAAATCATTAAACAATATGGGCCACTCTTGTTTTTAATTTGGTTCCCCAGAATTTCATGTATCTATTGTAATGTAAAAACATTTAGGCCTACATTTACAAAGATTTGAGCATGAACTCTGTTTTTCCTTGCAACACATGAAAATGAAAGTATTAGAATCTAGTCCAACACATGGCAACAATTGGTTTATTCCTAGTCCTTTAATTTTTTGTGTGGATTGTATAAATCCTTGGTTTTCTAGTCAGTCCATTTCAAGCTTGAGTGGAATTTCATTTCTCATTCATATTATCTAACTAGCTTATATTTAGATACATTTCATATTAGTTTATTTAAAAATATACAGAATCAATCAGTTGAATTACTTGTAATAATTTATTTAATTTTTAATGTCACATGTAAAGCAAACATTTGTAAAGCAATTTTTTTTTTGTTTGACATAAGTTTACACATATCATTTTTACTAAAGTAATATGACCATCTATTAATACAGCGGTTCTCAACCTTTTATGCTCGGCGACCCCTTTTTACAATCCCCCACTCTGCCGCGACCCCCCCCCCACACACACACATACAGCAATAGGAGAATAGACAACAACAATCCATATTTTCGATGGTCTTAGGTGACCCCTGGCTAATCGTCAATCAACACCCAAGGGGGTCGCCCCCCACAGGTTGAGAACCCCTGTTTTAATAGGATATAGAAATACCAATTGAGTAAATTAGATTGATAAAGGATGTTTATATATTCAGGTAACCAAGTAACAGCCTTCTATCAGTCTCAGATCCTTGAGGCCTCTATTATCTGTGATGTCTGTAAAGAATGTGACAACTGTTTTTAACCTCAAGTAAGTTAATTGAAGCTATTTTGCTGTTCTAATCATTTTTGGATATACAGATTATATAACCTTTGTTTTAGTCCTTTCATCAGGTATCAATCATTAATGTATGCTAACTTTATGTTTTTTTAGGTTACTTCAAACAGTGTTGTTCATGATGAAATGACCTATATAATAGAGAAATACTTCCATTGTAAAATATCAGTTACTTTGTGTGTTAAAAAAGAAAAAGAGTGCAAGCCAAAGGAGAAAGAAATAAAGTGTTCTGAAACCAGAATGAATTGTTTCTTTTACTTCTGTAGTGTGTACAAATCAAAGCCTGATTATTTCTTTTTTTTTTGTTTTTAAATTTACTTTCTAAGTACATATTCATGTCTAGATTGCTGCCTAATTTTTTGCCAAACATAGACTGAATGTAAATATATATATATGTAGTGCCATTGGTGCAATGACTTAGTAATTCTTTTTGTTTTCTTATTTTCACTCAATCTTCATTTCTTTATTTGTTTTAAGCTGCAAATCAGTTCTAAACTATTGAATAAGCTTTCTGTCTAATGAGACTCTTTCCATAATGAACACTAATTATGATAAGAAAAATGTCTAAAAGGTATCTTAAGTACAATTTTAATAAGCAAGGTATCTTAAGTACAATTTTAATCAGCAATGTACTAAATACTTAAAACATAGCCAAGTGCTAATTAAGCAAAATGTTTGTTTTTTTAATAGATATTATTACAAATTTAGTATTTTCTGTTGGTTTTTTTAATATTAATGTTTGTTTATTACATCCAACATTTAAACAAAAACCCTTTTAAATTTTTTAAAATTTTTTATTAATTTTATGGTACAACAAAAAAAAAAAATATTTTATATATATTTCTTTTTACAAATAAATATTAACACAAGTCAACTATTCATCCATATGACATATATTTCTAAACATTCTTTAACCTAGCATTAAACTTGCATTAACACATTTTCCTTTTTACACATATTGGTCAATATATATATAAATTTAACACACAATAAATAAGATTTCATTGACATTTTCTGCACACAGATTGCACATCATAAAAAAAAATATCAGGTACTTCATGTACACCACCCATTGAAAGACATTGAAACACTTGTGCAAATTGGGTGTTAAAAGCAACAAAATGTTAATAAAATGTCTTAGAATAAATAAAATGCCATTTTAGTCTACTTCTTCTACTGTTGGTCCACCTTGATAACCATTTGAAGATGTAGGTCCACCTTGAGAATGGAGTTTAGCCATAACTGATGAGCTGACCTTTTGTATCTCCTTCAACTTGTCTTCAAATTCTTCTTTGTCGGCTAGTGAGTTGTTATCTATCCACTTCAAGGTACTGTTACAAACATTCAGTACGGTGTCTTTGTCCTTTGAGGACAATTTCTCTCCAGCAGCGTCTACAGCCTGTTTAACACTGAAGACATAGTTCTCAAGCTGATTTCTGGCTGATACCCTCTCCTGCTGTCTTTTATCTTCATCTTTGTATTTCTCAGCTTCTGACAACATTCTGTCTATCTCTGCTTGACTCAGTCGACCTTTGTCATTTTTGATGGTGATATTGTTGGACTTGCCCGTGCTTTTATCCTGAGCACTGACATTTAGTATGCCATTTGCATCAATGTCAAATGTAACTTCTATCTGGGGTACACCTCTCGGTGCAGGGGGAATGCCCGTTAGGTGAAATTGGCCCAACAGGTTGTTGTCTTTGGTCATGGCACGTTCACCCTCGTAGACCTGGATGTCGACACCTGGCTGATTGTCTGAGTAAGTGGTAAATATCTGAGAGGTCTTGGTTGGAATGGTTGTGCCTCTCTTGACAAGAGGTGTCATGACACCCCCAGCTGTCTCAATACCCAGTGAGAGAGGAGCAACATCCACTAGCAGCACATCTTTAATGGTCTCACTGGTGTCCCCTGTTAGTACAGCAGCTTGTACAGCAGCACCATAAGCTACAGCTTCATCTGGGTTGATGGATTTGTTCAGCTCTTTGCCATTGAAAAAGTCACTCAACAGCTTCTGGACCTTTGGAATACGAGTTGATCCACCAACAAGCACAACCTCATCTATTTTGCCCTTGTCTAGTTTGGCATCTCTCAGTGCTGTCTCAACAGGCTGTAATGTTGACCTGAAGAGGTCACCACAAAGTTCTTCAAATCTGGCTCTAGTGATCTTGGTGTAAAAGTCAATACCTTCATAGAGAGAGTCTATTTCAATGGAGGCTTCAGAGCTGCTGGAGAGGGTTCTCTTGGCTCGTTCGCATGCAGTACGAAGACGTCTGATGGCCCTTGGGTTGTTGCTCATGTCTTTGTTGTGTTTGCGTTTGAACTCCTGCACAAAGTGAGCAACCATTCTGTTGTCAAAGTCCTCACCACCCAAGTGTGTGTCACCAGCAGTGGCTTTCACTTCAAACATTGAGCCTTCATCAATAGTTAAGATGCTGACATCAAAAGTACCTCCACCCAGATCAAATATCAGAACATTTTTTTCTCCTTTCTGACCTTTATCCAGTCCATATGCCAATGCAGCTGCTGTAGGCTCATTGATGATTCTAAGCACATTGATTCCAGCAACGGCACCAGCATCTTTTGTTGCTTGTCTTTGAGAGTCATTGAAATAAGCTGGTACTGTGATCACAGCATCTGTGACTTTTTGACCAAGATAAGCTTCAGCTGTCTCTTTCATCTTGGTGAGAACCATTGAACTGATCTCTTCTGGGGCAAACAGTTTCTGCTCTCCTCTGTACTCTGCTTTGATTTTGGGCTTCCCATCAACTTCCACAACCTTGAAGGGCCAATGCTTCATGTCACCCTGAACTGTTTTGTCATTAAACTTTCTACCAATCAGTCTCTTGGCATCAAAGATTGTGTTGCTGGGATTCATTGCAGCCTGGTTTTTGGCTGCATCACCCACTAAACGTTCAGTGTCAGTGAAGGCTACATAACTTGGCGTTGTTCTGTTCCCTTGGTCGTTGGCAATGATCTCCACTTTTCCATGTTGAAACACACCCACACATGAATAGGTTGTCCCGAGGTCAATACCAATAGCTGGAGTTTTATTTCTTCCAGGCATCTGTACAAATAGAAGCAAATATAACAATGATTAATACTAATGTCATTGAACTATGGAATCAAAAGCAACAAAAATGTCTGAGTCTTTCCCTTAACTTTCAAAACAAATTGGCCTACAACTTAGAATATAGATTATAGATCTAGGTAAATTATAAAATGTGGTTAGAGCTGCGAGGTTCACTGCTGAAATAGCGAAACTTAATTCCCTGCCTTAATCTTTCAGTGGTTAAAAATATAAATTAATGTAAATTAATTAAATAATACCGTCTTTAACTATAGTTCTATTTAAAAAGAAAGATCTATTAGATCTATGGTCTTACCTTATAGGCTTTATGAAGCTCCGACTAGATCTTATACTGGGTCTATTATAATTTAAATCTGTATAGATCTAGAATGTAGATGTCTTTATAATGCGTTAAGTTACTTCAAATTCACAATAATAGATGTAAGTTTATTTAAATTAGTTTAAGCAAATCACTTGTGATATCAGTGTAAGAAAAATGCTTAGGTTGTTGTCGCTTGAAGACTTTGTTGTCTTGCTTACTTGTAACAGCTCAACTGTATCTAATCCAAACGATGGAAACCTCGCTCTTATATACTACATGGTGTAGAATGTGTAGAGATTTCTCGAAGCCTGTACAACACTGTGGAGGTTTCTAGATAACCTAAATAGTTATTTGCTGCATTTCCATTGGCTGACCTTTGATCCGGTAACCTTTGCCTCTTGGCTGTGATAAAAATAGTTTTTCGAATCGTAACCGGAATGCAGAGAGTAGTCTCCCATTTTATGCTCTTTATTGGAACAAATGTAGATGTTACAATCGTGTTGGGTGTTTCTTAACATTTGTTATTTAGCTTTTTACTGCCTCCGATTGGTGGGGCTCAAAGAAAATTCTTTTTTTTTTTTGGAGAAAAACAAATTGAGAAACATGGGTCAAATTTCAAACATAGCAGAACTTGATGGCTATTTCTAGCCTCGCTACATATCTTATATAATACAGAACTTACTTCAAAAAAGATACGTCCTTAGTGACAGCATTTATTACTAGACCACTAGCGGATCCAGAACTTTGGAGTGGGTGGGGCGATTTTTTTCCAAACCCTAACCCTAACGCCCAGTAAACCCTAACCCTATGCATAAACGTGCGTACAGCACACACACACACACATATATATATATACATGTGTATATATAGCATTTCTCAACCTTCGGCGAAAAACAAAACAACTGGGAAACGTATTCTTCTGACATCTACAGCCCATTATTCATCAGTGGAGTTCGGGGCGAAGCCCCGACGCCAAAAGCGTTTTCTTGCATTCTTCACTGCAGAAACGCATTCTCCTGACAAGTGCAGCTCATTATTCATCAATGGAGTTCGGGGCGAAGCCCCGACGCCAAAAGCGTTTTCTTGCATTCTTCACTGCAGAAACGCATTTTCCTGAACCCCAACCCCCTCCCTGGCTACTCATATGGATTCATTAATCAGTCATAATCAAAGAGATTAAGGGCTACGACGTTGATCCGTTTGTCAAACTTTTGGTGAGGGAATTGCGCAAAGCCAGTATTTTTGTTTTATGGACAAAAATTCTGTAATTAATTGTAATTAAATCCACGTTCCACATTCTGTCTTTCTTACACAAAAACATTTTTTTCTAAATAATGTAACGTTCCAGAATTCTTAAGACATATTTTAAGTCAACAACATACATGCCCTTTGCTAAACGCCTTAGTTTTGTACATTGGGATAATCTAATGATAACCGTTGGCCAAAGAAACAAATTTAATCTATGCCATGTAGAACGCTACTCACAAGGTCGTATAGGCCTACTGTTTTCCCAATAACTTGTAAACCTGTAGTTTGACTGTCTGCATATTACTGTGTTCACTTGTTTGAAGGTTCTAAAGCAAAATGCAGTCACTTAATTCCAAGAGCGTATTCAAGAGAGGTTACACATTTTTACCAGAAGCAGGGCTCCATTAATAAACTGCAGTGAATAGTCATCTGCCGAAATTGAAAAACACTAAATGTGGCTCAACAAAGATGGCTAAGACAGATTTTAGGAGTCAGTTATAGAAATCGGGTCTAAATCAAGGAAATCCTATGCCGAACTGGGAGTCCACCCTTAGTAAGATTGTGCATGAGGTTTGCGGGACATGTTCTCCGACAAAATGAATTACGCATAAGAAGAATTGCAATGATATCCTAGTACAACTTGACGCTACTCATTCATGGCAGGTGGGAAGAGGCTTCAGACATTACCTGTGACAGATTTTTATGGAAACAGCTTGACGTCAAATGCTCCGAACAGCGCGGGAGAGTCTTAGTCAGTAAGAATAGCACATTAGGTTTTTGAAATAAAACTTTTTAATAGCAGGAAATTGCACTGTAGATACCTCAGAATATGCATTTTGTTGGCTTTCAATATCAGAAATAGTGCTTGGCGGCGGGGCTTCGCCCCGCGCTGGGGGAGCTCCTAGCGTTCCCCCAGACCTCCTTGCTAGTAATGGCGGGGAATCTACAATTTTTCCACTAACTCATGGAAGAACCTATTCTAGGGTACAATAAACGTCTTCCGAAAGAAGGAAGGGTCAAAATGTAATCAAGATTATGTACACACACACACACACACATAAATACATATTTTAAAAATAATTCGCCGGGGGGGGCCTTTATGGGGGTAGAAAAAAATTCACCCCCCCCCCCGAAAAAAAATCCTGGCTACACCCATGAATGAATCATGAAATACCTATAATTATATATAATAGAATACATTTTTTTTGTCATAGACCTGGATAATGGCGCGCAGTGTAACTGCGGTTTATGCATTAAATTCTAATTTTCGAAATTTTAATTTGGCGTTGTTGCCAAGTTAGCTAGGTTACGGAAAGTAGATTAAATCACATGACTTTCTATAGTCTAGACTCTAATGTCTCTAGCTATTTCAGTATTTGCGGAAGTATTTTAGAAATAATCTGGAGTGAGATTGAATTTAATTACACATTTCACG
>JAZGLO010003516.1:0-137500 GCA_036873155.1 Biomphalaria sudanica
CCCGAACATTGTCTTTGAAATTGTCAGGCTTGCAGTCATTTATCCGGATTCCATGACTTGTCATTAGACGAAACTGAGGTCACGTGTGACAAGCCGAGAAAGATGAGTGGGTGGACGAAAGCAGCGCGAGGCGCAGAACTGGAAATTAAACCAAAAAAAAAAAAAAAGTAGATCGTCTGCTAATGTATCCATCTAGATTTACATCATGATAGAACATTTACGCAAAGCACTTTACACACAGATATATAATAGAGGGGTAGTGTGTACGGTAGAGAGAAAAAAAAGTGGGGGGGGGGTACACCTGTTTGAAAGATATTCGTTTCTTCCTTTGCAGTCTGTAATTACGCCCCCCCCCCCCTCTCCGCGCCACTGTCACTAGACGCTCACCAGCCTATCGCAAGTAGTGTGACAATTTTGTTCCGTTGAGATAGGTGTAAAAGAAATTTACAAAAGTCATCACTTCAAGTTCAAGAACAAAGAAAGACGGTATTGTTAGATATAGTTTCTTGGTATGCAAGACTTAGAAAATAACAACACAAATCAGTTTTCAGTGAGTATATGCGACTACAAATAAGATCTATCTTATCTTATAAATCACAGACGTTTCTTTTAATTATAAAAAAAATATATTTGATGAATGTTAATTAAAGACTTAAAAGTAACAAATCTATCTATATATATATAATTTCTCTTCATGGCTCAAGAGTTGGGACACCACGTAAAGTAAAGATAACTCTTTTATTTCTTTATATGGTTTCATTTAATAATTCATTACCTTGAATTAGCGCGGGTCCTATGAAAGTTGCGGGGCCCACTGCGATCGCATAGGTTGCAGTGACCCAAGGCCGGCCCTGCAAAATAGCGGCGTATGCTACGCCGCCGGTCGACTGGTATTTATTAAATACCTATAATAATTGTTCAACCAGCTTGACCAGTTTTTTGTTTATATTGTAACGATTGTTCCAAGTCAGCATTTGATTCACTAATGTGAGTCCAGTGGGAAGGAAAACGCAAGACTTCTAAGCACAAGCTGACTAGTTCGACCTTAGTTCATTCTAGTAGCTTGGTTCGAGTTTTTTTTTAGGGCGTCCATCAGTTCAAAACGTTTTTACGGATATATGACCCAGTGTACATGTCAGTTGTCATTTCCATTGCGACAATTAAACCCTCTTATTTCATCGGCCATAGGAGAAGGTAGACTAGACAAGTATACCAGGAACTCCTGGAAATCTCCGAAAATTACAAAATATAGGAAAAAGTTTTGGAATTTTC
Source organism: Biomphalaria sudanica (assembly GCA_036873155.1). Classification (NCBI taxonomy): domain Eukaryota; kingdom Metazoa; phylum Mollusca; class Gastropoda; family Planorbidae; genus Biomphalaria; species Biomphalaria sudanica. The sequence continues at coordinate 1,273 of JAZGLO010003516.1, forward strand.
TCCGGAAATTATTGGTTCTAAGAAGGACTTTAAAAGCCAATTGACGTCATGTAGACTCTACTAGACATCTCCACTAACAGATTCTATACAGTTACAATAAAGCACTTTCTCCATGACTGCTGTATGTGCCAAGATGGGTTCTGGTGTCCTTTACTATATCAGAAAGGGCTACGGTCTTGTGTGCCGATAGCCGGGCGAAGCACAATTCAATCTGTAGCCAGTCAAAGTTTATATTCGATGCACAAATATTTATAACAAGTACATCTTCTATGTATATTGCTATTGTAAAATAAAAAATAGCGATGAAAATAGCAATGTTTGTAATATGCAAACCTTGTTATTTTATGACAATCTTGTGAAATCAAGGGCAGACAATTATAACTATTATTTCAACGAAATGTCATGAAAATGGTGAAAGGCTTATTGCCTGCAGTGCTGGTCAAACCTCCAATACAAGATGCCTGCCATGTGAAAAGTAATCACAATTTCTCGGCGGTACACACAGCCGGACCATTACTGCCGCTCTGAGATATGTATATTTGTGCTCAATGTCAATATATCATTTGGCTTTGATAGCTGCCTTTGTCCTGTGCAGCATTCGAGACGCCCCAAAGTCATTTTACCCCTTCGTCGCCCCCCCCCCCCCTGCCCCACACCCACTCCAGTGTCTTCCGTTACCCCCACATCATTTTTCCGTGTTTGTCTTTGCGCCTCTGCCTTTCTCCAAAACACGTACCCCTGGTGGCACCGTGGGCCCCGGGGCCTCACCCGAAATCAACGTTTGGTCGAAATTTCAGCCATCCTAGCTTTCCCTCGCCTAAGTGTCTGGCTTTTGTCAATGTTAGTTTTACTAAGAGGGCTCTTCTTACTTCCCTTTAAATATATCTATTAAAAAAAAAAGGGAGAGCACTCAATATATTTTTTTCCTATCGTCCCCCCTTCTCGTGGTCTTATAGAACTAGCTTGAACGCTAGAAAGCTACAGTGATGTAATTTTTTTTTTTACATATATTGATCAGTACATCAATAAATGTTTTGATAGTGTTAGTGAAATAATGATGAGATTGTCTTAGAACAAATCTGATGTGTACTTCAATGTATTAAAATCTGTTCTGTATTTTATGAGTACTAAAATTGTGTACTATGTACAATATGTATTCTATATTTGCAATGTATTCTATACTTTCAATACTAAAATTGTGTACTATGTACAATATGTATGTTATATCTGCAATGTATTCTATACTTCCAATCGAATCTATATATATAAAATCTAATATGTATTTCAAATTGATTCTTTTTTAGAATCTAATTTGTATTACAAATCTGTTCTGCATTTAGAATCTATTATGTACTCTGTTCATCAAATGGATAGCTGCCTGGTCGTGCGGTTTGCGCGCTGGACTGTCGTTCGGATTTATCGACGGTCGAGGGTTGAAACCCTGCCCGCTCCCATCCCCCGTCGTCCTGCGGGAGGTTTGGACTAGAAAGTAAACTATCTTCAACTCTGAAGGAACATCCGAATTATGTAAAACATTTTACAAACAATCTGGATTGTACTTTACATTATTATGAGAACAAAGAAGAAGAAGAAGTACTTACATTTATTATGAGAACAAAGAGGAAGAAGAAGAAGTACTTACATTTATTATGAGAACAAAGAAGAAGAAGTACTTACATTTATTATGAGAACAAAGAGGAAGAAGAAGAAGTACTTACATTTATTATGAGAACAAAGAGGAAGAAGAAGAAGTACTTACATTTATTATGAGAACAAAGAAGAAGAAGAAGAAGAAGTACTTACATTTATTATGAGAACAAAGAAGAAGAAGTACTTACATTTATTATGAGAACAAAGAAGAAGAAGAAGAAGAAGTACTTACATTTATTATGAGAACAAAGAAGAAGAAGTACTTAAATTTATTATGAGAACAAAGAAGAAGAAGAAGTACTTACATTTATTATGAGAACAAAGAAGAAGAAGTACTTACATTTATTAGGAGAACAAAGAAGAAGAAGAAGTACTTACATTTATTATGAGAACAAAGAAGAAGAAGTACTTACATTTATTATGAGAACAAAGAAGAAGAAGAAGAAGAAGTACTTACATTTATTATGAGAACAAAGAAGAAGAAGTACTTACATTTATTATGAGAACAAAGAAGAAGAAGAAGAAGAAGTACTTACATTTATTATGAGAACAAAGAAGAAGAAGAAGAAGTACTTACATTTATTATGTACTTTCAAACTACTATATACTTAATATCTATTTTAATCTCTGAGTCTTACTGTGTCTTATTTTGTGCAAATCTGTTATGTACTATCAAACTATTCTGGACTCAGCTACTACACAGTACTGATATATTAAGTATTATTAGGCACTGTCAATTCAACCTACCAACAATCTAATTAAAGAAGGATGGAATAGTGTTACTTATAGCAGTGAAAACTAGATAATCAAGTATTTTATGTAATAGTCAAAATGAGTAGCAACACTGAAGAGCTCTCTAGTATCAAACACTATTTACGACCTATAGATACTGCTGCCTTTTCCTATAGTAGTTACAATATAAACTATTGATACTACTGTTACTTCCTGTAACCTATAGGTACTACTGCCATTGCCTATAGTAGTTACAATATAAACCATTGATACTACTGTTACTTCCTGTAACCTATAGGTACTACTGACTTTTCCTATAGTAGTTACAAAATAAACTATTGATACTACTGTTACTTCCTGTAACCTATAGGTACTACTGCCATTGCCTATAGTAGTTACAATATAAACCATTGATACTACTGTTACTTCCTGTAACCTATAGGTACTACTGACTTTTCCTATAATAGTTACAATATAAACTATTGATACTACTGTTACTTCCTATTACCTATAGGTACTACTTTATTTTCCTATAGTAGTTACAATATAACACTCTGTGACACATATAACGTTCTACAATGTGATAGGCGTGTATGTCACCACACAGATGTGCTGAGAGAGAAACTAGACATGAACAAGGCAGTCACACTGTCATGTGCACAGGCTTGTGTAACAGGATGCTCCCTCCCCCCCCCCCCCCACCTCTCGTTCAAAAACAAAATGAACACAACAACAACAACAAAACAAAACAAAAAAACTTGTAATTAAAATGAAAATACCCAGGCACAAAGAGATTTCAAGAATGCTCGTTACACGCGACATTTAGGTGAGAACAAAAACTCAGAGAGGACTTTGCTCGATTGGAGATTGCTTGAAGAACTAAGAAGAACATTTCTCAAAAGGAGATTGCGTCAAGAACTTAGGAAAAACATAGCTCTAAGAAACAAAGAAAATTGCTCGAATGCAGATTGCTTGAAGAACTAGGAAGAACATTGCTTTAAGAAATATTGCTCAGACTATGGTATCGATTGTTATTAGATTTCTATCTAGTCCTTATGCTAAGACTAAGGTAATCTGGCTGAAAAAAAGTGCACGATCCAATCCTTGGCGATCATTGCATCATACACCAAAAGCGACAAAATGTGCAACAAACTTTAACAGACAATACATCAATGTATTCAAAATCACCAACAGACATTACAAGACATCAACACGCAGCGACATACAACACATCAGCAGACAAAGACAACACAAGAAAACAAATAAACCGATACCAGAACACAGACTGCACAATCTAAACTAAAACAAAAATCTAAACAAACACGCTTCCAAAAGATGTATTTGCACCACTCCATTGAGCTAACCCTACACCAAGTCAATACGACAGAACATGAGGTAGACAATTCCAATCCAAGTACTTGCCTCTGACACATGAACCAAGTGGCCACCCCCTACACCCTTGACAGCGCCCTCCCCGAAGCGCCTCGTCTTACCGACAAACCGCACTGGAATATCTCCAAACTGAAATCAAAGAATCAAATCAAACCCAAACGTCACCATATACTAGCAAGAGTTAAAATCAAACGAGCCAGCACCTAGCAGCTAATCACAAGTCAAACATCCTATCAGACGACAAAAAGCTAAATTTCAAATGTACACCCTTCACTACCCTCCTCTCCATTCCCCCCCCCCCCCTACTAGCCATGGCCTCGTCATTTATTCTCTTGCCAACTTAGTCTTCTTGAGATCAAAGAGCATATAGCACTCGATGAGAGTAGAGGCAAAGGAGTGGAGAGGGGCGCCGATGGAGGGGGGGGGGCGAGGGTGCAAGACAAAATTCTGAACGAGATTTATCTTTGCTCATTAAGGACTTCTGTAAGTTGTGGAGCTAACTAGAGATCTAGATCTAGAGTCTTGTGAAATATTTCCTTGCTTAGAGACAGTGATCTCTGTGGGGAGAGAATGTGTGTGTGTGTCTAGTTAACTGGATGGGCTGCGTGTAAGTGCGTGTATCTGTGCGTGTATGAAGGGGCTGCGGTAGAACAGGCAAGTTAACAAGTAGGTGCTAAGGTATTTCACCACCACATCCCCGCACCGCTTCTGTTTAGAAAAGAAAGTCGCTTAAAAAAATATTAAAGGAATCCAAACTCTTACAATGCAACTAAGAGAGATATTACAATAGCAATTTCTATTATGCTATGTACAACTTTAAATAATGAAATAATGATAAGTATGAATCTTCAACAGGACAAAATAACATTTTTTTAGTGTTTTTTTTTAAGATATATAATACATTGTTTGAATTTTTAGAATTTCTAAATAAATTACAGCAAAAGATTTTCTTTTTCTTTTACAAACTGACCATATATAACTGACCACATATAATGGACTACATTTAACTGACCACATTTAACTTATCACATATAGTTAACCACATATAACAGACTACAACTGACCACATATAACAGACTACAACTGACCACATATAACAGACCACGTATATCTGGCCACATATAATGGACCACATATAAGTCCCATTTCCAATTGGAGAACAGAAGATTATCATCAAAAAATTGACCAAATTAAAAGTCTAATCTCTAATCGACTTTATGTCCAATTATAAACACTTTCAGTGTATTAGTTCCCCTGGCCACCAAACCATTCACTAGAATGGATCTGTCTGATGGAAACATATCACGTTTGAGTGAAACTAGTGTGAATGTCTATTTTGTTTCTTTATTTATAATGTGTTTTTTTAATGTAGAAAAAGGAGAGACAATACTTTCTCGTGGATAATAAAGATTATTATTATTATTACATACAAACACACTACATTTAAAATTTTTAATTAAAATTGAAATTTTGCACAATTGTGAGCAAAACACTAAACAATTTTTAAAAATAACTTAGAGAATTAATAAATTCTCAGAAAGACACAAAGATAGAGTCGCATTTCTTATTCCTTTAGTAGGATAAATTCGTATAAGTGCTCCTTCTTCTCTTGTGCAGTTACAGCATGGAATGGGTTACCTGAATCAGCCAAGAAAAACCACGATCTATCAGAGATTAAGTCACAGATTAACATGTATGAATAAATTGACACATGAAATGCGTAGGGCGTAATTATTTTCTCTTTTGAAGTAACGTGTGATATAAGATAAGACAAGATAAGATAGAATAAGATAAAATGACCACAGTACACACGATGGGGCGGATCTAGTAACTAACCATGTTCAACTAGCCCTAGCCACCCGAGCAGTTGGTGGGAAAGAATGTCCCCCAAAAAACAAAGTTCCCGGATGGATTCTTTGTAGGGAGACTTCTCGTGGTTTCGTCATCCCCCGAGCGTAGACTGAGAGCAAATAGAGGAGACGCCGTACCGAGGGTTGAAGACAAACACGCGAGAAGAAAGGAAAACAAAATTAAATAAGAAAAAAAAAAAACTTTGTACACAAAAGAAAAAAAAAAGAGAGAACACATATATTTAATATGTGCATTTGATGTGCCTCGCGAAAACAGCAGGCAACCGGATGGTCAAGATTGCAGACGTTAGCAGGACATGGGACAAATAGTCACGGTAACAGCGGTCACTGATGCAACTGTCACAACTGAATTCAGGGCGAAACCAGTCGTAATAGAGGGCCTCGACGCTGACATGTGACGTCGAAACCTGTGGGCAGTTTTGACCAACAACTCGTTACCACGTCACCTGTCCGAGATTACGACTAGTGGCGTGGCAACAAGCTATTGGTCCTAACTACCCACAGGCTGCGACGTCACAGGTAAGGGTTCCGGCATTCTATAACGATTGGTATCGTTCAGGGGCCCCATGATCATGACTGTTGAATCCATTTAGTCCCATCGTTCCAGCGGGTAGCTTAAATAAGGATTCACTTATAAGCTTAATATATGGCTCCTTCTGTCTCGTAAGACAATGGATGCGCCCAGATGAGTCACTGGCTTTGGTTACGTCTTGAGACGGGGTAGAATCTGGAGTGGCTAATCAAGCCAATTCTAGCACCAACTGCTCGGGTGGCTAGGGCTAGTTGGACGTGGTTTGTTACTAGATCCGCCCCATTGTGTGTACTGTGGTCATCTGATGACCATCTTATCTTGTCTTATTTTATCCTATCTTATCTTATATCAGACGTTACTTCAAAAGAAAAAATAATTACGCCCTACGCATTTCATGTGTCAATCTATTCATACATGTTAATCTGTGACTTAAACTCTGCTAGAATTGGAATAAGCTTAATATTACACTAAAGACCACTGAACGCTATAAGCGACACTAAAACTAGACGCTAGATGCATCAGACTCTTTAAGAACACGCTGTCACACCATAACACAGGTTACACACAAGGATAATACAAACTTTCTTACCAAGGGGAATAACTCTACATGACAATAAAAACCGCATACACATAAACACAATGTCAACACCAATGGATAGCCGCCTGGTGGTGGGGGTTTGAGCGCTGTACTGTCGTTCAGATTTATCGATGGTCCCGAGTTCAAACCCTGCCCGCTCCCATCCCCCGTCGTCCTGCGGGAGGTTTGGACTGGGAAGTAATTATCTTCAATTCTTCAACTCCGAAACATGTAAAACTTTAAAAAAAAAAAACATTTTACAAAGGTCATTGCTTTGTCCATTTTGTCTACATTCAAACGGTCAATGCTGTGCACAGTTAGTCATTGTTCCAGTGGACATGACAGCAGAAGACTTACGTTTTTTAGGTAGCTTAAGGTCATTCAACGCAATATCAACTTGACCTACATTTATCCTAGAAGTACACATGTAATATATTCACTTATAGCCCACCCATAAGAGCACTATTTATAAAATATGTTTCATGAGAAGACTTCTGAAAAACCCCACCTCCCACCCGCTGTCCCTTTAGTTGTGACCGAACGCCGTATGAGGTTAGCGGGGCATGTCCTTAGACAAGAAAAAAAAAAGTTCCCCTAAGCGACCAAAACGTGGTGTCCTAAACCAAAGGCGTAGCTAGTTTGGGGGAGGGAGGGGAAGAATTTGAAAATCCCCCCGGGCCCCCACTTGAGGGTGGCCCCTAAATGAGTTTTTTTCTTTGCATTAAATATTAAATGTAGGGCTCCCCAAAGAGGTCAGGCCCCCCAAAGAGGTCAGGCCCCCCAAATGATGGCAAAATCCTAGCTACGCCACTGCCAAAACGTTAAAAACGAAACAGGGACGCCCTCCTGTAGCATGGAGTCGTAATTTCTTAGAAGACCTAAAAACCGTGAGCATCATTTGGCGGAGACTGAAAGCATCACTGGCACAAATGTAGATCTACTGTTATTTTTATCAGGGGGTTTCGACCCACAATTAGAGTGTCTCCGGAACGCCTTACCCGTGTCGCCTATGCCATCAAGACGGACCTAGTTATATAAAACAATCGTAGACAGGTGTTGTATTTTTTTGTAGTAGTTTTGTTATGGGTGATTAATCTTTTTTTAAAGGGAAATTTCAGAGATATTTGCGAGGTCAGTTTTCACTAGTCCTAGGCTGATACCACAAAGGTTGTAGCCTATATTGTAATTTTAGCTTAATCACATAACCATTTTATCTAGAACGTGCGTCCAATTCTGTATGTTATCCTTCTGAGGCGGCCTGGCTGCGGGTATGCGTTTCAGACGGTACGTCTGATGGTCCTGGTTTCGTATATTTTCAAAAGTCAATGTCATGACCATCCAAGGTTGAAAAGAATCAATGCGTGTGTCGTGCAAATATTTAAAAAATATTTACATGAAGTTGTGAACCAATTTTAAAACTTGTTTTTTTTCTTTGTATATTAGTAAAGTTAAGATTTGTTTTGGTCTAAACATATAATGTATATTATTCCACAATTTATTGAAACTATAACTTACACACGTATCTCAGCACTATTGTAAGTACTGTAAAGACCTGTGAAGGTTTACGAGTACTTCTGCTACAACAGGGGAAAAGAAAGGGAAGAACATTCGGACGTGAATTATCTTATTTATAAGCTAGATCTTCACACAAAAAAACAGGTGATAAGTGTAACATTAGCAGGCGCGAAATTCCCCGCTCTTGACGAACACAAAGACCAAATAGCGCTCTGTGGGAAAAGGAAGGGGGGGGGGGGCGCTAGCCATTCAGTACCTAGAATATAGCTCTAGGTCCACTCATTCTTCAGGCAACTGCGTGCAGCGATCAAAACGCTTGGCACAAATTTGTCGCTGAAAGACCCAAAACAAAAAAAAAAAAGCGCAAAGATCTGGCTCTGTTCTCGGTTCTTATGAAAAGACTCGACAGCGATCTTTCCTGGAGCCCAATGGCGAGTATTGTTCACGAGAGCTGGTGGTTGTCTTTCCGTCTACATTCAAACTCCACGCTTGTTGGAGAAAATAAAAGAGAAAGTATTAAAATAAGAGAGTGATTTGTGGGAGAAATAGCATAAAAGAACGCACTCAACGGGCGAGAAAGGCTTTCTTTCATTCTTTTAAGGAGAGAGAGAAAAAGAGAGAGGGAGAGAGAGAGACCGCATCGAAAACGAGATATCAATGGACGGGCGTTAATTGTGGGAAAATGTAAGCAAAATAGATACACTAGTAAGATAGTATTTACTGTGATTATGGACTATAATTAAAATAATAGCATATTTAACGTATTTATTATGGTGTTACGTACACAATGGGCGTATGCTGTTGATAGTTTTGTCAATCACACGACCAGGGTGTAATAGATAGCATTGCAGGTCATTCTAGATCTACAGAATAATAAGCTCAGACCCTGGCTTTGAAACGAGTGTCACAGGTAAAAAGGATTCATTGTTGTACCGTTTAAGTTCAGTGTTTCTCAAACTGTATAACAAGTGTTCCACGAACTGTTGAAGCAATTAGCTACTTCTCTTAAACAACAATCAGTCCCTAAGTAAACGCTGGAGATAAAATGAAAAAAAATAATTAAAAAATTATCTGTTCTTATTATCTTATATATTACAGACGTTACGTCAAAAACAAAAGAAGATAATTACGTCCTACGCATTTCATTTCATTCAATCTAGTCATGCATGTTAATCAATGACTTAAACTCTGCTAAGTCGTAGGTTTTCCCAGGCTGATATTATGGAAAGAACCGCACAATACATACGGAATAACTTGTTGGCAAGGCAACGCCTCATCTAAACTGTTGCGACGTCTAGAAAAAATCATTAAAAAAGCATCTAAAATTACACTTACATCATTGCCACATTTAAAGGAGCTTTTTGAACAAAAGTGCCTAAGAAAAATCGAAAAAATCTTGGAAGACAATGGCCACCTGCTCCATCAGAACTACGACAGGTCGTCGCGAAGTGGGCGACTGCTGTCAATCAAAACAAGAACAGAGCGGTACAAAAACTCGTTCGTACCTCACTCGGTCAGACTCTATCACCGCCACTCATTGATCAGGGAACATGAAATGCACCAAGATACCTGTGTGCAGTCGCTGAATGAACTCTTTATGTTGTTTGTTGTATTTGTGTGTATTTTTCTGTTGTGTTGTCTTTATATGAGAAAAGAGTCCTTGTAATCACAACAAATTTCCGTAAGGATCAATAAAGCAGTCTTAGTCTTAGTCTTAATTACTGCTATACGTGCTTAATGCTGTACATTTTATTTCCCTTGTTCTATATGTAACAAACTTTATTCATTGCCCCTAATTAATTAAGTAATTGGTTACTATTCTTTGATGTATACACTGTAACTTATATTGAATCAGTTAACTCAGAGTGCACCAAATTATACATTGATGAACAGAATAGCAAGACAAAAAAAAAAAGGCCAGATTTACGGGGAGCACAAACAGTGCCGGCGCCCCTGCACTCAGAGAAAGGCCTCCAAAACAAAAAAAAACACGAAAAGATTGTGAAACTTTAAAAAAAAAAAAAAAATATCCCTCCTTAATAAAAACAAAGAAGGGAAATGGATTTTAAATGAGCAGGTACAGTAATGGTTCATTTCTCTAGCAAAAGGAACATTTTCATTAAGTTTTCAAATGAGGGTAAAGGCCTAAACAAGAGAACTGCCCCCCGAGCTTTCTCTTACTAAAACCGGCACCGGTTCAAAGACAGAATGATCCCCCCACCCGGGGGGGGGGGGGGGGGAGAAGAAGATAGAAAGAAGAAATAAAATCATTGAAAAACTTCGACCTAAGTTCGATCTAATATAAAGTAAAACTAGTAGTATTGATTTTTTTTTTACATTTTAATTTTGTATCAATAAGTTATAAGATTAATTCACCAATTTCTCTTTCGCTTCATCTATCTCACTATTCTCACTCCTCTCTCTCCTCGTCCGGGATGGAAACAGCTGGGCTAATTTTGATAAATACTCACTGGCATTTACAGCGACTCGAGCGGAACAATTATTTCAAAACACAGGGTGCTTCTCATTGGGAACTAAACCTGTTGCCATTTATATGTTTTTGTTTCTGTTTTTATGAATATCGAGATGTTTCCATTGTTTCTATGTTTCAAAAGTTGTGGAAGGTATAGTAGTTAAATAAAGATTGCTAAATGGTCGTGGGGTAGCAGTCTTCTTTGTCTTCTCGATGATCCGCTGTTCGAACCCTGCCCGCTGTTATCCACCACCTTCTGAGGAGGATTTTTGCTAGGATGTTATTTTTAATTCTGAAGAAATATCTAAAACCAGTACAGGTATATAATAATAATAATTTAATTTATGGAGCGCTGTTAACAAACATGATGTAGGCTCAAGGCGCTGTGATAACATTACAAATATAAACACGACAGCTAAAATGACAAACTAATCTAAAACAGTTTTAAACAGGTAGGTCTTAATGTTTTTCACAAATGTATTGAAGCATTTTGTCTGTCTAAGATCAATGGGAAGTGAGTTCCAAACCTTTGGTCCGTGCACTGAAAAAGCCCGCAGACCGTAGCTTTTGAGGGAGAAACGTGGCACCACTAGAAGCGTTGAGTCCATTGAGCGCAGGGCTCTCTGAGGATCATATGGAGTGATCAGTTCGCTAAGATTTAAATTACACGAAACATTTAGAAGTTGGGAAAATTTGTGAAGCGATCACGTGACACAGAAGCGTAGCGCACAGTTAGCGCGTGAGAAGGTTTAGGGTTTGGGTGTGTTTAAGTCCTCAATTTCACAACTATTTCCTGTGACTATTTTTACTTTCTGTTCCATGCTTACCATCTTTCACCATTTTGTTGATGCTAGGTGTGGCAAAATATGTAGGTCGCTGCTGGGGCTGCGTAGCCACGGGAAAAAAAACTGCGTTCCCCAATCTTCGGACTCGTTAACAAGTATTATTATTATTAGTTGATCTAATACAAAATTCAGGGATGAGAAAGTTTGTACCAATGCTGATTGAACATAGGACACCCTTCAAAGTGGTAGATTACGTAAAGTTCCCCTTTCAGACCTTGTGGTCTATAGGGCGGATGATGTAAAGGTCATCTGTTTCTATGGCCTACAGCCAACGAGGGTGTCATTTGGCCAGCACAACGACCAACCGCCTTTACTTTTCCCTAACTAATTGTCGGGTTAGAGCTGGGTGGATCCCGAAATTTAAAATCCCAGTCTTCACCAGGAGTCGAACCCGGGATCTCCGGTTCGGAAGCCAAGCGCTTTACCGCTCAGCCACCGCGCGCCTGCCGGTAGATTACGTAACCTAACCTATTGGTGGCAAGTTGCGAGTTAATAATAACTATTGTGTTGTCTATGACAATTAAAAGCAAACAAAAATATTTTATTGTTGTCCCTTACAATGCTCTCCTACAGTGTTGCCCTTTATGGTTTTCCTTGCAGTGTTGTCTTTTGTTGTCCTTATAACGCTTAGCGAAAAAAAGTGTACCAAAATATGTAGGCTATCATTCAGAATAAGCTGTTTGCGTTACATTGTAGAAAGCTGCTAACAAAAGACCAACATAGCAAGAAACAAAGACTTTTAAACATCAAGTAGACCAGTAATCAAATATCATTAATCAATAATCATTAATCCAGAGAAAGAGGAGACAGGAGTGTAAATCAACAGAGCTATAGTGTAAATCATTAGTTTCATTTTTCAATGTCTATTGTCAGCCAGCCAATTAATTGCCCAGCTTGAAATAGAGTAACGAAATGCCAAATAGTTCTAGAATAATGGCGAACGCTGTTGTAGATACATCATTACGACACGACCGACGTTTAATGTTTAACCTCAAAACCGGATATAACAAAATGAAACAACACATGTTCGGAAGCGGAAAATTGGGCTTAGGAAAATTAGCCCTAGTGGAGGGTCACCATAATATGTCGAACATGTCCTACAAAGCTTCATACTCCATCGCTAGGCCCAAAAGCACTGGCCTCTACTGAAGAAAAGTTACAAAGTTTGTGTTGAAACACAAACTCAGAATCGGCCACTGGGTCACTGATGATTGGAGCCTACTTCACTAGAATTCGAGAAAAATTTGGATTCTCCACGTCGACACTGCCTGGAAGACGGAAGATGTTGAACCCAAGACAGAGGATGTTGAACACAAGACAGACGATGTTGAACACATCCTCCAAGAAAACAAAATAATGCATCAGAATAAAACTGGTTTTAATTTTGTGTGACATTCGGGGAGAGATACAACTGGCGCAAGTTTGGCTCTCTCCTGTACACTGACAACTTCCTGAACCGTGCATCAAGAGACTTATCTCAGCACGGAGCCTTAGTACTTGCAGAATGTGAAAAGGTAGCCTAGAATGGCTCACGTTGCGACGTGTAAATAATGATGTTTTTAAACAGGTTCTCACGATATTGCATTTTACAGAACATGCACCCTTACGCGTTACATATCATCCCGATTCCCTCAACCCCCACCCACCCTTCACTAAGCACGCATTGTGAGTAACAAAGTCACATAACTCTGACTAAAGGACAGTAACTCAACAAACTAGCTTGCTGGAATCGATACACTTATAACGCAACGTAGTAAAAAAGAACGGATCGATTCGGTGGCTAGTGCATTCGATCAGGTTTGACGACACAACACGATGTCCGAACGGTCACTTTACGCCCCGAATTCATAAATCTTGTCCGGAGTGCTACTCCTGGAACAATGACAAACGAGCCCCCCGCCGCAGTGCCAACCAGTTCGTTAGCGGTACCGGTCACTTAACTAAAACCAGTTTTCATTGCTGGTCACTTAAAATGTACAAAAAAAAGGGGGGGGGGGAGGCGCAGCAGACTTGGTTGGACCACTCTATCAACGGTCTGACCCGTGTCCACTCCTACAGCCTCGTTTATCTTGTGTCCACTCTTAGTAAATTGAACGTCATCACGGGAAGCAGTGGTCCTAGATTTTTTTTTTTAAAGGCTGACCACTAAATGGAACAAACTACGTAGGATGAAGAAGAGGGGGGGGGGCGAGAACGTAACCAGAGATCAATATTTTCTTGTTCCGTTAGACCCAGAACTTTTTTATTTTTACCAATAGGCTGCAGGAAGGAGGACTACGATGTCCTTAGATCATGATGGGATTGATCAAACACCATCACGTGGAGTTCTATTTACGTCCATACTAGCAATTTTGCACCCGTCTCAAATTAGATTAACTTTTTATTGACTCTTTACTGTCTTATCTTATCTTATCTTATATAATAAAGACGTTACTTCAGAAAATAAGATGATTACGTCCTACACGTTATGCATTTAATCACGCATATTAAACAATGACTTAAATTCTGCCAAGTCACTGGTTTTCCTGGCTAGCTCAGGCAACCCATTCCATGCTCTAATAGCACTAGGGAAGAAGGAGTCTGTGATATGCTGTGTGTTATCTTTTGTTGTGCTAAAGCTGTGCTATCTATATGTTGTGCTATAGCTACGTTATATCTATGTTGTATCATAAGTATCTGTATGTTTTTTTAACTGTATGTTTTGTTATCTGCATGCTATACAGCTACAGGGCGGCGTGTTGGCTGAATGCTAATGCGCTTGTCTTACGCTTGGTATCTCAAGTTCGAATCTATGCGAAAACTATAAAAAAAAATAGTACCTGAAAAAGGCGGTTGGTCGTTGTGCTAGCCACAGAAAATGATGAGCTATACATCATCTGTTGCATAGATCGCATGGTCTAAAAAGGACGACCATATGAATGTTATCTGAATTGTATAGTATTTTAATGGAATGTCCTTTGTTATGCTATCTGAACCACATCTTATCTTATAAAATACAGACGTTGCTTAGAAAATAAAGTTGATTACGTCCTACGAGTGTCGCAAGGTCAATCTAGTCTTGCTTGTTAATCAATGCCTTAAATTCTGCCATGTCACTGTTGTTGTTTTTTTTCTGGCTGGCTCAAGCAACCCATTCCATGCTCTAACAGTACTAGGGAAGAAGGAGCATTTGTACAAATTTGTCCTAGCATATGGAACGAGGAATGTGCCTTTATCTTAGTGTCTTTATTTTCTAACTATTGTGTTAGACTTCATCTTATTAAAATGTTATAGAACTCCCAAATATATTTGTATTAAGCCTACACATTCTTATTTAACATTCACATTATTAATAAATCTACACATTCTTATTAAAACTACACATTCTTTTTAAATCTACCCATTCTTATTACACCTACACATTCTTATTAAAGCTACACATTCATATTTAACCTAAACACCCGTAATAAATATACACATCCTTTATAAACCTATACATTTTTTTATTAAATCTACACATTTCTTTGTACACGTATATTAATGTAAATGTTGTCTTATAAAATTCAGCGAAGAGACAGTGTGATGAATCGTTTCCACTCAACCGAAGAAGTCACGGATTTGAACTCAGGTCTGCTAGATGATTAGGCAAGACTGGAATAGCTAGCTGACATGTCTTTTTGGTTTAGGCTCAGGACTATCGTCGCAATGGTTCCGCGCTAGAACCCTGGCCACCCGTCCTGTGTGTGTGTGGTGGGGGGGGGGGTTGGACGTAAAAAGTCCTAAGTTCAGGCGGAACATCCGGAACATGTAAAACAATTGGTCTAAGTCTAAGTGTTCTCGTCTTCTGGTGACATCATCAGACATTGAAGAGCTCTTCCATTGACAGAAAAGTGATACTTTCTTATAACGATCCTTGTTCTGGTAATCTAGTAGAGTTTATATAGGTTAGGAACCGACCATGAGCTTCTTAGATGTAAAAAAAAAAAATAAATAAATAAACGGTTTGGGTGAGCGTGTTGCTAGGCAACGACTGGCCAATCCACTCGCTCGTCTCGACAGATTAACGCCTCAATTTAGACTCTCGAGGGGGATGTCACTCTCGCCGAAAACAGAACCAGATTGCGGCACCGCTCTTCAAGTCATGTGACCCATCTGCCACGTGATAGTGACGACTCTCGAGCCCGTCACGTGAGCACTCATTAACCAATCGTCGCGTGTAAAACAATCGAGACTAAATTGGACGACGGACGTTAGAGGGGAGGGGGAGGTGGTGGTTGTGGTGGGGGGGGGGAGACAGACAGGAAAGATATTGAGAGCAATTGAAAGGGGGATGTCGGGGGGAAAGCTGGACACGGTGTCACTCCTACAGGGAGGGGGTGTGAGTGTGAAAATCCTCAATTGGCACCCGCTCTAAAATTGGGCGCCATTTTCAAGCCACGTGACTAGCGACTGTATCGATACAAAAATAGCAAAGATTCGAATTCAAATTTTAAGCGAAATTTTCGTTAAATTCTTTGGTTCCCCCCCCCCTCCAATCTATTGATTGTTATGTTGTTTGGCGGGTGCCCTTAATAAAAAAAAAGGTTAGCGCCCTTTCAATTTCAAACAAATTAGATCCTTCATCTACTTTAATTCTACTTTAAAGTCACGAGAGACCAAAGCCTGAACAGAGACTAAATAAACAAATATTCAGATAAATAGATACCAAAAAAAAAACAACAACATAAATATATAATATATTTAATAATACTAATATTGTATCACAGGAGAACACTGCCGAACGATTAGACCTATGTCATCCATTGAGGATACGACAATTTAAAGATTAAAACTTATACTGTCTTCTTCAATGTTCATTTCTTTTTCATATATCGAAACTATGCGCATTCACTATACATAGCCTAACTTTGTTTACCCTATAAACTAATGAGCATTTCGTCGGGGAAATCCAAAGTCCACCCTTTCATCTATGAACTTTAAAATAATAGAACAAAACCCAAAAAGAACAATCTGACTCTGGAATAAATGTAACCTAACACAACTACACCAAGCTGCATTAAACTTTCAACAAGCATTCTTATTAGAAAAAGACATTAACCAACCAGTCGATGACCTCTGGAATTTCATTAAAAACCATCTTAAAAGCATTATAGAAAATCATATACAAACTAAATACACTTCAAACAAAATAAATAAATGCTGGTTTAATAATAGACTAAAGAAGCTTTGTAAACAGAAGGAAAACCTATCTAGAAAATTTAAAGAAACCAAGGCAGAAAGAGTTTACAAAAAGTATATAAAAATTAAACACCTAACCCAAAAAGTAAGCAGACAGCTGCAGAGTGAATACATAAACAATGTAATATCTAAAGATAACAACAAAAACCTATGGTCATACATTAAGTCTAAGAAAATGGAAACAACAGGCATAGCGCCATTATAAGATGAACATAACATAATACATAATGATAATGAAACTAAAGCAAACATCCTAAACAAATACTTTGCATCAGCATTCTCAGCCCCAGGAGACAAAGACATAATTCTTAATTTGAACCAAGTAGACAACATAGAAGATTTAGTAGTACAAGAAAATGGAATTCAAAAACTATTAGCCAACACCAAACCAAATAAAGCGTCTGGACCTGATGGTATTCCAGCTAGATTACTCAAAGAACTAAGCAATGAGCTAGCCCCAGTGTTCAAAATACTCTTTCAGGCATCGCTTAACCAGGGCAGAGTACCAAAGGACTGGAAAGAAGCTAATGTCACCCCCCTATTTAAAAAAGGAGAAAAATCTGATCCAGGAAACTACAGACCAGTATCACTTACCAGCATCATATGTAAGATCCTAGAACACATAATATGTAGCAACATCATAAACCACTTAGACAAACATAATGTCCTCACCCCATACCAACATGGCTTTAGGAAATATAGATCATGTGAAACACAACTAATAGGACTAATTGATGATTTTTTTAAAAGGTTTAAATAATAGTGAACAAATAGATGCTATCTTACTAGATTTTTCCAAGGCTTTTGACAAAGTTCACCACCATAGTTTGCTTAAAAAATTAAAATATTTCGGCATTAATGGTCCACTGCATCAGTGGATTAAAGATTTTCTGATAGGGAGAGAACAAACTGTAATAATAAATGGCCCTAAATCAACACCAATAACAGTAAACTCAGGTGTACCTCAAGGAACAGTCTTGGGTCCACTACTATTTTTAATTTACATAAATGATTTACCAAATTGCATTAGTTCAGGAACAAAAGTCAGATTATTTGCAGACGATTGCATAATATATAGAACAATAAAAACAATACAAGACACAGATATTTTACAAAGAGAATTAGATGAATTACAGAAATGGGAATCAAATTGGAGCATGTCTTTCCACCCAGAAAAATGTCAGTTGTTAAGAGTAACAAAAAAACTAAAAGAAATTAATTCCACTTATCTTATTCATGGCAAACCAGTAACACAGACTAAAAACGCAAAATACCTAGGTGTTATAATAAATGAAAAACTGTCATGGAATCCACATATTGATGAAACTATAAAAAAATCAAACAAAGCATTAGGGTTTATTAAAAGAAATTTCTATAAATCAAATAAGAATATAAAACTAAAATGTTATTTAACCTTGGTTAGGCCAATAATAGAATATGCATCCACCGTTTGGGACCCCTCAACTCAAGAAAACATTAAGAAACTGCAACAAACACAAAATAGAGCAGTGAGATTCATAACAAACGAATATTCACATTTGACTAGAGTAACACCATTAGTAAAATCATTAAATTTAGGAAGCCTTCAGGACAGAAGACTCAAAAGTAAAGTAGCAATTATACATAAAACACTGAACCATAATCTTTAAATACAAAAACAAAATCTAATAAAATACTCTGAAAGACACAAAAATAAAGGAACATTCCTCGTCCCATATGCTAGGACAAATTTGTACAAATACTCCTTCTTCCCTAGTGCTATTAGAGCATGGAATGGGTTGCCTGAGCTAGCCAGAAAAACCAGTGACTTGGCAGAATTTAAGTCATTGGTTAATATGCATGACTAAATGCATGACGCGAAGGACGTAGTAATCTTCTTTTTTGAAGTAACGTCTGTATTATATAAGATAAGAAAAGAACAGTACCAGGGAAAAGAAGAAGAGGCAGACAGAGAAAATGATGCAAAGAGAGCATCAAAGAATGGAGATTCCATTCAAGGCAAAAGACAGGAATGCCCCAACGGTTCAACCGACCAAGAGATAACGCTGAACATGAATGGTGAATGATGACTACAAAATGATACCACAGCATCTAGTCGGAACACGATACAGGAGACAACAGTGTTAAAAAATTGTGAAATCCAAATATTACTAAACACAAAAGCATAAGCGGCCTTAAAAAAAACAAAAACAAAACAAGATTACAAAGACAGTTTATGTGGGAACACAAACTCAAAATCGGCCCCCGAAGTGGTCCACCCAGGCAGGCTTCAATATTTTCAGAAAGAACATCCGAATGAAATTATATCAAAGACAAACGAGAGATAAGAATGGAGAAAGAAGGTTGACAGATCTTGTGTTTTTCCCCTTTCGGGGTCAGATAAAAAACAAGAAACAGTGGTTCTAAAATTTGTTTACATTTATAGACCCCTTCTTATTCCCCATTCCTAAATAATAATAAAAAAAAAAGAAACATTTTATAAACCACCGATAACAAATGAGTTATACAAAGTTCGCAAGGCAAATACGAAAAAACAAAAAAAATATCACTACTTGTTATTGTTCAATTCCAGTAGTGGGCGGGTAAAAGAGGGTGAGGAAGAGCATCCACTCAGCAAGGTCACGTGATCGTCACTGCCAAATCATACCACAATACTCATGCATATTGATTGCACTCCAGTCGTCATTAGGGCCACATTGTTGAACTCCAGATGACTATAAGTGTTGGCCATCAAATTTAACGAAATACCCACGCAGTCCCACCCCCCACAAAGACTCAAAATTAAATCATAGTTAACTAGGTTTGAGCTTCATGAACGTTGACAGTTTCAATGGGCAACAATTAGTCACGTGATAATATTGATAAAACAAAAAAAAAGTCACGTGATAGCCATTGTGCATTAAAAATTAGATCGTAATATGTATAGAAGAGAGAGAGAGAGAGAATCACGTGGCTAAATGCTGTTTGTTTACGATTGGTGAATGAAGTCCATTGGCTAGGATGTAATACTAATGTCAAAAAAAACAAAAAAAACAACTCAAGCTTAAACTCTATGACCATTTCACAAGGCCCTCAGGGCTCGCAAAGACCTTCCTTCAGAGAACAGTACAAGGAGAAAAAAAAGAGGCAGAGAAAGTGATGGGAAGAAAACATAAAAGGATGGACATCACTGTTGGTGAAAAAGACATTTTAAAAGTGAAGCATGGAGAAAAAGACGATCTTGTGTGGTACCCCAATGGCTCAAGACACTAAGGGAAACTGAAGGTCAAGGATGCAATAATCTTCAACACTGAAATACTACCCGAAACTGCCTGACACATGGCATTGATACGAACTTAGGGACTTCATTATAATACAGGTTGAGGATCCCTGACAATAACATTTACACCTTATTTTAGATCTTCGCTTCTTTGGCGAAAGACCGCGAAAAAAACCTGACCAAGTGTTATGGAACTTGTGCGCGTATTTCCGGTGCAGTGGCGTAGCTAGGGTGGCGGAAAGGGGACTCCAAATTTTAAAATCCCCCAGGCCCCCACTTGTGGTGGTTCCCCCCCCCAACTGAAAGTCCAAAATTTTTTTTAACATTAAATATTACGCCATTTTCTCATGTCATGATGTCGAATGTCATAGCGCAGGGGGCTCCTAAAGAGGTCAAGTACCCCGGCACCTATGTCCGTAGCTGCATCGCTGTTCTAATGTTATCGCGGGTACTGTTATTTTATGTGCATTCCGTGGTCCCCCAGTAGATACTGATGTAACCATGATTAAGTATTTCGTAATTCAGGTTATATATAGATTGGGTAGTGAACGTTAAGTAAGGGACATAATGCATACAACCAATAGTAAAAAAAAAGACTTGCATTTTATTTTTAGAGTGAGTTGTGTTTTGTGAAACTGTTCAATATAATTCTCAACTAGTGTCTCTACATACATTTACTTTAAAGTAAACAGTTAATAAAAGTTACATTCAGTTAAGCTTTTAGACATTTTTAAAGTGCTTTTGGATGCCTCCAGTCCAAATGTGGCAGAATGAATCGTTCCGCCTGCCAACAAAAAGGAAAAACAAACGGTGTCAGCCAAGCAGGGGTTCTCACAACAATGTGGATGTGAAACATGGGGTGCCATACAGAAAGCAACTAAGGCTTCTTGAACACGTTCACCAAAGATGTCTCCCTCATGAGCATACGAAAGAGAGAGAGAGAGAGAGAGAGAGAGAGAGAGAGAGAGAAGCAGAGAGAAGAAAAGAAAGAGACAGAAAGAAAGCTTAGTCTATCTAGATCTATTTGACTATTGAAATATTTGTATTCACTTAACTGTGCCAACACTGGGCCATTGTGACCTCGCCTGTTGGACATCAAGTTTTCATTTACCACTGTCAACAGTCGCATGCACCTGTGAATGGAACCACCTAGATTATATCTACACACACCCCCTCCTTACCTACGCCAACTCCCCCGCAATTCAGGGGGGCGACGAGACGGTATTTTTATATATATATTTATTTTTGACAAGCTATTCTGCAACATATTTTTTTTTTATTTATGGAACCTAAACATGCAAATTTTATTTTGTCACTCAATTAAACTTACAAGAAAATTCGCAAACAAAACTTTTCAACAGATATTGTTATATTCATTTAATGAAAAGTAATTTTAAAACTGAAACGAACACTTTATATACTTTGATTTAGCTTGAGAGATCACAGTAGATACACTATAATAAAAGAGCAGCCACAACAACAACAATTTTTGTATGCATTAAATTATGTATTGCTAATTCAGCACAAAAAAAAGCTTATATAACGGAAAACATGCAAAAATCACTGCCATATCTCTAAATACATGTATATGTATCTCCCCTTTTTCTGTATAAAACAAAATAAATAAATAACCACTAATTGATTAATTAATTAATTTTCTTTTTAGTGTTTCGTGTATTGTCTTCGACAAATGAAAACCTGTACGAAATTTCAACTTGATCTGAGAACAAGAAATGGGAGACAAACTTGTAAATGAATCCACACAGCGAGACAGAGAGGAGAGAGTTAATACACATCCTGTCCACGTTATATCTCCCACTTCTTATACTCTGATCAAGTTAAGACTTTTACACTTTTTCATTGTCCAGCACACCAAGGAATAAAAAAATATCAACTAATTAGTTAAGTAATTATTGGTAATTAATTAATTGTGTTTTATATAGAAAAAAAGGGAAAATAAATCTTGTGATATTTGGAGCAATAGTAGTAATTTTGCGGTTCTTACCCCATATAAGCTTTGCTTTTTTTTAAAGTTTTTTTTTTATATTTTGCTAAATGTGTCTTCCCATCGAATTCTCTATTGGATGGCCGACATGCTAGCCACTTCGCTAGACAAGTGCTTATGGCTAACTATTGTTAGCCATAGGTATAGACAGAGTTGGAAGCCGCCTAGTTCCTCCGATTGATGGAAGCTAGCATAGCAGAACGCGACGGGACTTGCTCTATATAAATGTATTCTATTTGTTGATTTAGATGCAAGAACGTTTTCATTCATTGCGTATTTATATTTTATAATTTTTATTTTTCTGTTTCATTTGGGGCCACCTAATTCACTTCGCCTAGGTCGCGTAGGACTTCCAATTACCTAAGGTCGGCCCTGTTGTTAGTTTCAAATTTTTAGGCGACGACCTAATTCTTTACACAAGGCTTAGCTCCCCCCTAGCAATCACTGTCACTATATAAAACACAATTAATTACTTACGACTAAATGATCAAACAATTGGTCAATTATTCTTTGTAAGGGTCAATACATAATTAAGTGGTTTTTCACCTTTCAACTTTCTGCAGTGCTTGGGTCTATTGCTGTTCTGTCTGCAGTGCTTGGGTCTATTGCTGTACTGTCTGCACTGCTTGGGTCTATTGCTGTACTGTCTGCAGTGCTAAAGCCTATTGCTGTAACCGTCTGCAGTGCTAGGGCCCGCAGTGCTCTGGCCTATTGCTGTACTGTCTGCACTGCTTGGGTCTATTGTTGTACTGTCTGCAGCGCTTGGGTCTATTGCTGTACTGTCTGCAGTGCTAAGGCCTATTGCTGTAACCGTCTGCAGTGCTAGGGCCCGCAGTGCTCTGGCCTATTGCTGTACTGTCTGCAGTGATTGGGCCTATTGTGGTACTGTCTGCAGTCTTTGGGCCTATTGTTGTACTGTCTGCAGTGCTTGGGCCTATTGCTGTACTATCTGCAATTTGCTCTAAGTTCTTTAGGCCTGATATTTTATTTTTATTTTTCAAGGCTGACAAAAATCTTCTTTGCCTTGTTGTGTTAAACATTGACACTGACAGCTACCATGTGCCAGTGGCGTAGCTAAGATGAGGGCGGAGGAGGTCCAAATTTGGAAATCCCCCCACCCCCAACCCCAACCACCAAATGAGTGTCTGCAATTTGTTTTCTATATTAAATACTACGCCATAATTTCATGTTATGGTGTCGGTTGTCAAAATGCAGGGGGGGGGGGGCCTTAAAGAGGTCAAGCCCTCTGGCCTGCAAATCCCTAGCTACGCCACTGCCATGTGTAGTAATCATGGACTAGTGAACTTTATCTAATCGTTGAAAATGTGAACATTCTAGAAAGTCGTTGTACAGCTCAACTTGTGCTTCTCTTTTCCTGTGTTCAAAATACTTTCATCCCCTCAGACGTTCAGTGTGTAACAGTGTTCAGTGTTTTCCCGTTCGTCTCTAGACCTATCAATCAATACGGTCCGTGTGCCCTGGCCCCCCCCCCCCACTCCAAACCAATCTATAAAACCAATATAACCCATTTCCCCCCCCCCCCCTCTTTAGTAGGTTTAGGTCAACCCGCGTCAGCAGAGCGAAACCAGTGGACGATTCGATCGAAGTCTGTGTTTGTGGATCTGAACCGCTGCTGGGACGCTAAGCTAGCTAGTCAGTGATACGTCTTACTGAAATCAGCATTCGAAAAAAAAAAAATGTAAATTGTAATAACTAAAGTGAGGCAAGTCAACGAGGCATAGACGTTTATTTACACGACATCACAAGGTACACAAACAACATCTATCTTAGGCACAGTCTTTTCACTTCGGCTCTCAACTTGGGCGGAAATCGTTCTCCTCTTCTAATGTTGACATCATTCTCAATCTAGTTTATCACAGTGCGCACCTTCTAGCTTAGATGGCGGTGCGCATGACATAGTTATAACAATATTTATATTTTGATTAAATGTTTGTGAAATACTTAAACTCACTTACTTACTTAAGCTGACCTTTACATCATCTGCCCCAAAGATTTCAAAGTCTGAAAGGTGAACTTGACTGTACTTTGGTGATGCCGTAATGGAACAATATGTTGTATTATTTTACATTAGGTAATATCCTTTAACAGTTTGTAGTATTATTTTGCATAATGTGATGCTATTGTATGTTATGTGATGTCTCTTACCGTTATGGGATATCATTATTTGTGCTGTTAACATAATGTGATGTCAGTCAACATGATGTGATGTCAGTCAACATAATGTGATGTCAGTCAACATAATGTGATGTCAGTCAACATAATGTGATGTCAGTCAACATAATGTGATGTCATTTAGGGTATGAGAAATATGCTCGATCACGAAGGAGGCGCTATTTATATAGCATAATCTATTCCTTTTTAATTCGTTTAATTTAGAATTATGCTATGTTATTTAGCATTATGTGATGTCATTTAAATATGATGTCATTTAAATGATGCCATTTAGCATTTTGCGATGTCTTTTAACATATTGAAATGTTATTATCCTATTAGGTCATTTGTTAGTTGTTGCATTATTTTTTATTTATTATTTACCATCAAATTAAGTTAGTTGCTTAGGAGCGCTCAAGCCAATAGCCATGTTTGTAAAATACATGTACCTCGAGCCTCTTGTGGTTCAGAGAATCTTCGGATTTGATAATTTTTAAACAGTACTCTTTGTCACAAGTAGTATTCTACGATTCGATCAACCCGACCACGTGTGTACCCAAAAAATTCGCCTGAAGACCTTTTTTTTTTTTTGAAAAGGGGGGGGGGGTAAGAATTGAAGCTTTAATTATAATAAATTGAAAGACGTCATTGTCGCCAGATTTTTGTCGCGGAAAACCGTGAAAAAAAAAATCTGCCACATTGTATGCAAACAGGTTTGCACCATCAAATATAACCTCCAGTCTTTCCTAATCAAACCAGTGAGTTCCCCTCGGGGGGTGGAGCGGATGGGTCAGGACATCTTTCAACACCTGCACAGAATATGAATCAAAAGAAGACGACCGACGGGGGTGAGAGGACAGAGAAAAAAAAAAAAGAAGTTCCCGCAGCGCTGTGAAACTGTTACCCACCGTGCCGTACCAGGACCACGTCAATCTTTTCATGTTTTGTCGCTTCCCCCAGAGCTGATTTTTACCGTTGGAAACCAAACAGTCCTCTGCGGCAGACGAACAAAAGGCAGACCAAGGAAGGAAGCAAGCTATGAATACAGTGTAGCCCTCGCCAAGGCCTCGGGCCCAGTGAATGATGCCACTGCCACATTACGTAGATATTGTCTTTACTTCTTGAGGCGGGGGGGGGGGGGGGGCGGGCGGGGGTGGGTGGGAATGAGGGGAGAGGTTGCAGGTCTGGAACAAAACACAACATTCATTGACCAAGCATCTTAGTTCGAACCCCGGTAAACATTCGGATTTGAGTCACTCTAAAAACAGATCTATTCCAAGTGACTTGAGATCCTCAAGACACTAGCTTGGAGATACAAGCTTGGAATATGAACAATATATATATGTATATATATTTCTGAAATATATCAATGAACAATATATGTATATATATACATATATATATATACATATATATATTTATTTTTTTCTGAAATATATCAATGAACAATATATATATATATATTTCTGAAATATATCAATCTATATTGCAATTTAGATAAAAAGCGAACTTTTGGGGAAAAGAAGTCTTCGTCAACTGCAAACCAGAAACACAGTTCCCGGAAATATTGACTGTTTTGATACGCCACGCAACAGCATTGTACACAACTTCCTAAAAACAAACACTTTTTTTTAATCTGATACTCTCCAGAGTTTAAATGATACACCATGGCATAGCTATAAATACATTTTATATAAATATTTCAAAGACATACAGGGTTAAAAAATAGAATAGATAGAATGGTCCACAAAAGAGATTGGACCAAAGCGCTCTGAGCTTGCTATAAGCATGAAAGTAGCGCTATATAAAAGCTATAAAAAAAAAAATAGATTTGGTCCTTATTACATCTCGCCGAGGGCTTGGTGTGGCGAGCAGGATGGCGACCCCGCAGGTTATCGTACCGGTCACACCCATGTAACTCGCTTCCAGATCGCCCAAAGTCCCGCGTACGAAGAACTTTTTTTATTTTTTTCTATTAGCCCGTCAGCGTCGTCACGTGAACAAAAGATCTTTTCACGCCTCGTCTCGCGAAGAGGAGTCTCGCGACAAGCTTGTGCAAACACGCCGAGGATATTAATTTTATTTCCAAATTAGACGAGGGCTATTGCAAATATTGGATCAGAAATGCAAGCGCCAGAGGCTACCCTGTCCCCGGTCATACGGGAGGCAAAAGAAAGGGTAGTAGGCGAGGAACGGTTGGGGTGGAGGGGGGGCAGGGTTGTGGGGCGCTAGATCGCCGCGTGAATGAAATAAAAGTCCCATTCGATTACTAGTCCGATGGGGGCAATCGAGTCAAATGGGTGCATCCTCGCGCCCTTTGCCGCCAGGAGCACCATGCAGATGTGACTTTGCAGTTCTGCTTCCGTAATTGAAATGCGAAAAGAATTTTATGTAAAAGACCGTAACCTTACTATGAATCTCAAAGTAGCCTAACCAAGTAGTGAAAGTAGCGAAACTATGAGTCAGAAACTATTCTAATTTTATGTCTTAAAATAGCAAAACCATGTATCAGAAAATAGCCTAACCATGTGTAGGAAAGTAGCTTAAACATGTATCAGAAAATAGCCTAACCATGTGTAGGAAAGTAGCTTAAACGTGTATCAGAAAGTAGCCTGTGTAGGAAAGTAGCTTAAACATGTATCAGAAAGTAGTCTAACCATGTGTAGAAAAGTAGCTTAAACATGTATCAGAAAATAGCCTAACCATGTGTAGGAAAGTAGCTTAAACATGTATCAGAAAGTAGTCTAACCATGTGTAGAAAAGTAGCTTAAACATGTATCAGAAAATAGCCTAACCATGTGTAGGAAAGTAGCTTAAACATGTATCAGAAAGTAGTCTAACCATGTGTAGAAAAGTAGCTTAAACATGTATCAGAAAATAGCCTAACCATGTGTAGGAAAGTAGCTTAAACATGTATCAGAAAGAAGCTTAACAATGTGTCAGAAAGTAGCTTAAACATGTATCAGAAAGTAGCTTAAACATGTATCAGAAAGTAGCTTAAACATGTATCAGAAAGTAGCCTAACCATGTGTCAGAAAGTAGCTTAAACATGTATCAGAAAGTAGCCTAACCATGTGTCAGGAAGTAGCCTAACCATTTGCCAGAAAGTAGCTTAAACCATTTGCCAGAAAGTAGCTAAAACCATTTGCCAGAAAGTAGCCTAAACATGTGAAAGTATGCAAACAATCTTTCGACCGTACTGCTGAGTTGTTTTCAACTATGAACTGTTTCCAAGTATACAAGAAAATTACTTAGCTGACAAGCGGAAGAGGTTACATATTTAATCCAGCACTGTTGAAGTGTATACCGTACGCATTGCGACTTTGCAAATGCTTGATAAAATACATAGCGTTTAATTACTTCCATATTCCGTACATAAAAAAAGGTAGCTATTAAAATATTTATTTGCGAAAAATATAACCCTTTACATTGAAACCTAGTTTCGTGCCGTATAAACTGTTGCGTTCCACTTCCAAACAAATGGTTCTCGGGTTCAAAGGTTGGGGAAATCGGGAGTTTGAATTTTGGGATTTTATTTTAGGACACCCCCGAGTCCCCCCTTTGCTTATGGGGTGCCTGACATTAGCTGGCGAAAGTGAAGGCGGTTTATCGTTGTACTGGCTGGTTGATACCCTCGTTAATCGTCGGTTGTGGTAATCCCTACACATTATCCTCTATAGGTCAGAACGTGTTGTTTGTTTATGCCTTATTGTGAACATATTTGACCTCTGACCCTCTTCCAGAAAACATCACGGATCTGGAAACTAATTGAAAAGTTCAGTTCTGATAAATGACTGTATGTATGCGGCTGGTCGTTGTGCTGGCCACATGACGCCCTCCTTCACAGTTGGCCACAGAATTGACATCTCCTGCCCTATAGATCGCAAAGTCTGAATAAAGTAATTTGCTGTACACTGTTTTTATATAGAACCGAGGTTTTGCTGATTCACATTGCACAATATCCTGAAGTTTCTATAGGTCGAATACAGCGCGTCGAAGGCTGGGTGCTGCCCACGGTTCATAGTTTTGACATTACTGCAACATAAGATTTTTTTTTTTAAATATTTTATTTTCTAACACTCTCCCATCTTTGCCATGTACTGTCAAAACTATGGAAACCTAGTCACAACTCACACTTGTAATAATTCCCCCCTCCCCACTTTCTTCATCTGGTCGCTGACTCGCAAAACTTAAATTCAAAGGCAGCCCCATGCAGCTATCGTCCCCCCCCCCTTCGGTACCACACACATCCCTCTCCTGTAGACACCCATCATCCGTTCCACTTACGCGCGTACTAACACCCCCACTCGTAGACTCCAGGCTCCCCCCCTCAGGCCTCGGAGCTTGGGCTCGCGACCTGGCTCCTCCAGGCCTCGGCGCTTGTTTGTCCATCTGATGGCACTGCTCGTTACGCTGTGGGCGAGCAGAGGACGCAAGACAAACAGACGCGCGTGTTACAGCAATTTACAAAGTTTGATTTGGGGCGCCTCGAGTGTGTTGCCACAAGGTAACCGCTTTCCGAGTTGGATACAGCGCCCAGTCTGCAGCCAATTTCCTCTGGCTCCCTAAAACTCTCAGAAAAGCGACACCCCCCCCCCCCGCTTTCCCCCAACTCACTTCCCTACTTTGAGCAAACATCGGGCTATGTTATGTTTTTATAAAACACATCTCCCAGATAATTACCAGTGGAGAGTTGTTATACCGTGTTATGCCTGTATGCATAATGAAGAACTGCAACAGAAGACTGTCCAGCGCTGTGCTTGCATTAAAATATTCCATTGACAATGTACCGCAAAAAAAGTGATGTCGCTTTTAATGGCTATAAACTTAAAAGAATCTATTGCAAACACAGTAATACTTGTTTAAAGAAAAGTTTGACCCTTCAAAATTTGAATAGTGTACATGGTTGTCATAGCGACACACCAGAATAGCAATGCTTTGAAACAATTATTTTTAGTTAGGAAGCAAGACACGACTATCGATGTTCTTGTGATAACTTTCATATCACTGACCACCACAAAATAGTGATTCACCACATGATTCTAATACGTATTGATTCAATACATGATTCTTTTGCAAAAAGGAATCACTCAGGTGATTAATTCGTAGCAATAACTCTATTGAATTACTACGATTGTATTTGATATTGTGAAGGCATTTTATAAAAATTTCCTACAGTAGATTTGCATCCGTTTCTTTCTTTCCGTAAGAAATATTATTGAAGCCCACAAAACTACTATTTTTTAAGGTGCAGAATCATCATTTTAAAAATGCAGAAATCCCTTGACTCTCTAGAGGCAGAAATTACTAATCGATTTGATTATATAACAACATCAACGAGACTTTTAATACTTCCCATAATTTTGAACCCTGCTCCTTTAAAAATAAATGTACCTTTTCACAATTATAATACAATCCACAGAAGCCCTCAAATATACAAAGAAGGGATTCTTTGTTTCCACGTCTACGTCTATCTTTGGCAGTGGATTCTATTCAGGTTTCACGCGATCTAAATTGAACACCAGCGGACAAAGGTCGTGTCCGCGCTGGATGTGGCAAAATATGTAGGTAGCAGTAGGAGCTGCGTATCTGCGTAAAATACTGGACTGGAGGACAAGCCTTACAGGAATGAATGGATGGATGGATTGATTGATTTATAGACAAACAGACTGACGGAATGACATGCAGACAGAGAGAGAGAGAGAGAGAGTGAGATTGAAACGATATAGATAGATAGATAGATAGATAGATAGATAGATAGATAGATAGATAGATAGATAGATAGATAGATAGATAGATAGATAGATAGATAGATTCCTATACAAGTATGGCCAATGAGGATTAAAAAAAAAAAATTATAGAGGATGACATAATATTTGTTTGCAATGAGATTGTCATTACTTTGTCAAACATTCAGCTTCTCGTCTTTTAAAAACAAACTCCACACAAATCATGGGCATATTATCTCCCCTTTTTCTTCTTCCCTGGATGATGTTATTGCCTTGATTTCATCATCTCGCGTGAAGAGACGGGCAAGGGAATTGCCCCATTGAAAGTTAATACCCAAGACACCAATGTCGAGGGGCAGCACAAATCCCGGTTTCATAATCTCGTCCGGCGCGCGGACAATACGAGGTCGCCTTTTCTGTCCGGGATCTACCAATGACAGATTCGGCAAATACCATGTGATTAGAGGACTCTCCAGTGACCGCCGTGGAGCTGCTCACAGCGCCATCTGAACATGAGGCTTGTATAGCTGAGAACGTTGGGTGACGCTGAATCAATAGCGGGAAAGACACACACAAAAAACTAATTACACAACAAAGGAAAGTTCTCTATTCTTTTCGTGTACACTCTAGTTTATGTCTCTGGCTTGTTTTGAAATAGATTCAAGCCTCTCTCCATTCAATTCGAACTGGCTGTCCAACTCAAGGGCCCGTCCTAACCCCAACTTGCTGGTCCAAACTCTATTTTTTTCTCCCTGTCTATCGTCTAATACAGGTTCCCCCTTTCAGCCATTGCGATCTAATATTAGGGTCATCGCTTTCTTTGGCCAACGGTTAACGAGCAAGGTATCGTGGTCATCCCAACTATCAACCGCCTTTTCTTTCTCCAACTAAGGCGACGTAAGGGGCCCATTCTCAGGGGTGCCATTAAATCCACCGAGATTCGAATCCAGGACACCAGGTTCGAAAGCCATTCTCTTAACCACTCAGCCATTGCGCCCCCCCCCCCATTATGTAATACGATGTAGATATCTGTGTGTATTTTTTTTATGTATTTGGACAGTGGCTTGCCGGTACGTAGCTGAACGTTTCGGACTGAGGCCTAACCAGACACGTGTGGAGCCTCGACCTAATCCCTCCCTCTAATAGAAGATATTCTACTCTCTATACGAATGATGTACGAAATTGTGCGCTACTTGTACAAAGAAATCTGTGTGTTTTTCTGGTTAAAGTTGTTCTGAATATCTCGGATTTTTAGAAAGTTTCAACGTTTCACGAATTAAAGATTTATGGAAAATACTTTTTTTTTTTAGATTATCCTGTACAGGCCTGTACGTCAATTCGCTATAGTGTTGACCAGTCTAAAGTAGACACTAGATAACATTCACACACCTGTTTGCGCTTGAGATCAACACTCTATGGTCAGTACTAAGTTGACCACTCAAAGAACTCATACAAACCAAATTCTATATTCTATCCGAATTCACTGACTAGCACTAAGGCGATTTAAAAAAAATCTCCCCCCCCCTAAAATCCCAAACCTCCCAGAAAAACTTTGTGGACACAAGTGACCGGTCATTTATTGGCCATTGTGTCGAGTGTCAAAAGGCCCCATTCGAATAACAAAGTTGCTTGGAAATATTTTGCTACTCTTTGCACATCGCTGGCTAATCCCACGGATCTCCATTTGATGGTGTTTTGATCGGATCCGCAAATTTTGATTTCGGTATGGGAAAACATAATTTCAATATTCATTCCAAGGAGGGAACACCCACTCACAAACATAAGCACATTCTACCCAAACAGGGCCGGTCCTACAGATTGCGGGGCCCTATGCGAAACGGATTGCGCGGGCTTAGTCTGGGTAGGGATAAGGATAATAAGTGAAAATTAAGATTGTTTGTTAGAAAATAAATTCGTCTTTGTATATTATTCGTTATTTACTAAGAGCAAAATCAAGATCAAATTAACTTTACGAGCCATCTACAATAGAAGTTAGATTTTCAACATAAAGCCGATAAACATTCAGGTCTGCCTTTTAGATTTACTATCAACTAGCAAAAGATCAAGTTTTGAGTTTTTAGGATATTTTAATAATTTCAGGAGATTTTCATAACTTTTTTCGTATACATTGCAATTTCAGGAGATTTCCAGGAGCTCCTGGAAAATTAGGAGACCCTGTTATTCGTTCAAATGGTTTAATTTAATAATTTACAACTAGAGGTAGCGGGGGGCCTACGAAAGTGCGGGGCCCACTGCGGCCGCATAGGTTGCAGTGCCCTAAGACCGGCCCTGTACCCAAAACGCAGACGCTACAGCAAGGGGCACTATTCTCTCTGAACGTACGAATCTCGAGACTTAAGAGTTGTCAGCTCTTGAGATCTATTGGTAAAAGTAGCTAGATCGTTTGGTGTATCCGGTGTACAGAATAAAGGACGCGTTGGCGAGCTGATTTTTTTTAAAAGGTAGATGATACATTTTGTGAGCATTGCTCTTCCGTGTAGGGCACAAACAAAATTCAATATGGAGGACTTTCACTCTGTGACTTAAAACTTGTGGAAAAACAAATGGGCCACTAACTAGCATTATAAAGAAAATTTGATACGGTGTTGAACTGCTATTGAGATATTATAGCCTTGTGTTGTTGTTTTTTAATTACAAAGCTTATATCACCCCCCCCCTCTGTCTTGTTTCTTTGTCTGGTTACAATGTTAAACCCGTTATTTCTCCCACACCCATTCTCGGATCAAGTAGCAACTGTACGTAGCAAAACATGAATAAATTAAACAACTAACCAATGAATAATTTTATTTGTTGGTAATGATTTTTGGTTGACATCGAATACGGGAAATAACTTCTACATTAATGAGAGATAAAGAAGTTGTAAGCGCGGAGTTCTTTCAACTAGATAAGTTTTTTTGTTTTTTTTTAAAAAAAAGGATTTTAAAAATAGTTTGCTTGTTTTTTCTTTAGCTCGGGAATCTTGTCTCTTGCTAACTTCACAGGTGGCCAGCCATTTTCGACAAGAGGGACTGCCGACTCGTATGTCACACGCCGAAAGACTGCAAAAAATCTTCCAGTCTTCCAGAGGAAGTGAGCCTTATGCAATGTGGGCCTGAGGGAGTAGAATATTACCGTGTCACGGTTCGGATGTGGTCCGCGGGCCGTAGTTTGGACATCGCTGGTTTATCTATTTTGTTGTGTTGTCTTTGCTTTCACGACTTTAAAATCTGTTTCTTTGCTTTTGTCTACCACGGGGTGGCGTGGATAAGCAATCATCAGGTTGATAATGTCATAAAATGTCACTTTTATTTGGAGAGAGAAAGATACATATATACATGATATATATATATATATATATATATATATATATATATATATATATATATATTTATATATATATATATAGATAGATAGATAGATAGATAGATAGATAGATAGATAGATACAGAGAGAGAAGATAAAATAAAAAAAAGAAATTATTTAAATAATCTAGAACACATTTTACCAGCCTATTCAATTTGCTTTCGATAATGACGACATATATGCATTCTTGCATGTTAATAGACAAAGCATATTGTCGCTTTCTCTGGCATCAAACCAAGTACACTAGTTTCCTGATATGTACCTCTCTTCTTTTAATCATTGATTTCATCTCACTTTCTTTCTCTTTCTTTCTCCCTTTCTCCTTCTCTACACTTCCTTTCTTTCTTTCTTTCTTTCTTTCTTTCTCACCCTATCTCTTTTTCTCTACAATCCCTCACTTTCTCTCCCACTCTCTTTCATTCTCTCCCTCTCTCTTGTTCTCTCTCCCTCTCTCTTTCATTCTCTCCCTCTCTCTTTCAATCTCTCTCCCTCTCTCTCTTGTTCTCTCTCCCTCTCTCTTTTATTCTCTCCCTCTCTCTTTCGTTCTCTATCCCTCTCTCTTTCATTCTCTCCCTCTCTCTTTCATTCTCTCCCTCTCTCTTTCATTCTCTCCCTCTCTCTTTCATTCTCTCCCTCTCTCTTTCATTCTCTCCCTCTCTCTTTCGTTCTCTCTCCCTCTCTCTTTCATTCTCTCTCTCTCTTTCATTCTCTCTCCCTCTCTCTTTCATTCTCTCTCTCTCTCTTTCATTCTCTCCCTCTTTCTTTCGTTCTGTCTCCCTCTCTCTCGTTCTCTCTCTCTCGTTCTCTCTATTCTTAGCAAATAATATTAGTGGCAATGTTTATAATTTTAATAAAGAAAAAAAAATATAAAGAGAAAAAAAAACTTGATGAGAAAAAAAAAAAACGATCTCATTCTTTAACGTTAACAATTTCTTTTCCCCGCTTTTTAATATAATTTTTAGCCTCGGCGGACCCTCGCTTCCCCCCCCCCTCCCCCTGTATAGATGAAACCTCATTTACCGAGCGGGCAGCCAATTCCACCCGGCGTATTGTCGTGGCTCGCTGAGCCATTGTTGGATGTTGATTATCTTCTGTACCTGGTCGAGCCGCTGTAGAGGGCTCGCCAGAAAACAAGATTAATCCTTACCGAGGACTCATTTCAATTTCAAAGGCCGGCTCAAAATTGGTCTGCGGCTCCCTGCGCGTGCATTCCTGATGAGAATCTACGAGGGTCTTATGCTGTTTTATCACATCCAGGGCCGTGGACGACCCTTATTTCCATCCGTTATTGTATACGCACAGTGTCGTAAGATATGGAGGCTGCGCGCGCATCTTTGCGCATTTTCGGTGAGGAACATCATTTCCGGTAATTACCGAGTTTGTCTTATCGGAGAGCTACGATCAAATAAAAGTCAAATAGTTTTATGACTAATACTGGCTGTTATATACAGTCCGACACTCTTAGTAATCCGACACACTCAGTAATCTGACGCACTCCGTAATCTTAAGAAAACATATACACAACAGTTACATTTTTTCGAAGCACAGCTAGCCTTTGGGTAGTCCGACGTTTTCAGCTATCCCACATCCCTCCGGTCACATGACCGTCGGACTATTAAGTTAGAAAAAAGTAAAGTTCCCCTTTCAGACCTCGTGGTCTATAGGGTAGATGATCTGTTTCTGTGGCCTTCGGTTAACGAGGGTGTCATGTGGCCAGAACAACAACCAACCGCCTTTACTCTTCCCCCAGGTGCCCATTAGAGCTGGGTGGACTCAAGTGGCGCAGAGATCAGGAAATTAAAAATCACAGTCTTCACTAGGATTCGAACCCAGGAAGCCAAGCGCTTTATCGCTCAGCCACCGCGCGTCCCGGCTATCAAGGGTCAACTGTATAATGCCTAGAGTATCTGTATTTCAAAATGCTTCAATAGCAACTTACATTTGTATCTTTCTTCCATTGTTTCACTCATTCCTTCTGTTCCTTTCCCATTCATTCTGTTTCTTTCCAGTTCATTCTGTTTCTTTCCCATTCATTCTGTTTCTTTCCCATTCATTCTGTTTCTTTCCCATTCATACTGTTTCTTTCCAATTCATTCTGTTTCTTTCCCATTTATTCTGTTTCTTTCCCATTGATTCTGTTTCTTTCCCATTCATTCTGTTTCTTTTCAATTCCTTCTGTTTCTTTCCCATTCATTCTGTTTCTTTCCAGTTCATTCTATTTCTTTCCCATTCATTCTGTTTCTTTCTCATTCATTCTGTTTCTTTCACTTTCTTTCTGTTTCTTTCCAATTCATTCTGCTTCTTTCCCATTCATTCTGTTTCTTTCCCATTCATTCTGTTTCTTTCCAGTTCATTCTATTTCTTTCCAATTCATTATGTTTCTTTCCAATTCATTTTGTTCTTTCCCATTCATTCTGTTTCTTTCCAGTTCATTCTATTTCTTTCCGATTCATTCTATTTCTTTCCCATTCATTCTGTTTCTTTCCCATTCATTCTGTTTCTTTCCAGTTCATTCTGTTTCTTTCCCATTCATTCTGTTTCTTTCCAGTTCATTCTATTTCTTTCCAATTCATTCTGTTTCTTTCCCATTCATTCTATTTCTTTCCAATTCATTCTGTTTCTTTCCAATTCATTCTGTTTCTTTCCAATTCATTTTGTTTCTTTCCCATTCATTCTATTTCTTTCCAATTCATTCTGTTTCTTTTTCTCTTTCACTCAGTCCTCCTTTCATTTCTTCGTTTAACTTTGCATTTATTGGTATCTTGAATAAACGAATCTCATAAAGTATGCATGCATTGTAAACACACTCAGTTACACGCACACACTCACAAACAAACACACACACACACACACACGCCTGCATTTAGTTTCTTTTCCTTTTTTTAAACTTTGTTTCTTCTTGAGCCTTCAAGCAAAATTTTTTTTTTTTTTTTTAATTGACCTTTAAAAAAGTACTTTTTTTTTCAACGTAAATCTCCAAATATTCTGATTCCAGCCATCAAGTCAAGTCAAAATCTAGTCTAAGTCAAAGTCTAGTCGAAGTCAAAATCTAGTCGAAGTCAAAATCTAGTCGAAGTCAAAATCTAGTCGAAGTCAAAATCTAGTCGAAGTCAAAATCTAGTCGAAATCAAATTTAGTCAAGTTAACTCTAGTCGAAGTCAAAATCTAGTCAATGTTAAAATCTAGTCGAAGTTAAAATCTAGTAAAATCAAGATCTAGTCAAGATGTTTCAAAGTGAAATTGTAGTTACGTCACATCATTGAATGGGTTGCCTGAGTCAGCCTGGAAACCAAAGAATCAGCCGAATTTAAGTCTTCAATTAACATGAACGACTAGATTCGCGAATAATTAGCGTAGCACGTAATTATCTTCTCTTTTGAAAAACGTCTGTAATTTATAAAATTAAGATAAGGTTTATAACCCCCCCACACACACACACACACACACTTTTTTTTTTCTTGGCGTTCAACACGATGGTACTTTAGGTGGCATCGATACTGGTTCTGAACCGTCCAAATCTTATTATCTATACTATAAAGCAGAAAGTAAGACGTATGTATGTATGTATGCATGTGTGTATGCCCCTAATAGAAATCAAAACCGTTTGACCAATCTTGATAAAACTTGGCCTTGATATTCCTCGGATATTAACTGGAACCGTTATAATAAAATTAACCTTCTAATTTGTGCTTCAAAAGCATTTTTACATAAATTCGTTCCTTATATCTGCGAATTTAGAACGTCCTGACATACTTTATAATCCCATTCATCGCTGGCTTCTTTCATTAGAGAAGACTGAAAGGTCATGCATGCGCAGAGCGAAGGCTCCACGCACGCGCAGAAAGAAAATCTATCGAAGCATACATCTAACTCTAGATCTAATTCAAAGATGATAAATCTACTTTATACTTTAACATACAAAATAAAGTCCATTCATTTGATATGTTCATCAAATTTACATTCAAATTTAGTGTTTCTAAAGCATTTTTACATACATTCGTTCGCTATAGCCGTGTTGACATACATTTTAATAGTCCCATTCATACGTTGTATACACCTAACATACGCTATGTAAACACACTATGATTGGACGGGCTACATGAGGCTCTGTATGGGGGCTATTAAATATACTAACATACAATAATTAAAAGCTTCTTGAGCCTTTCAATCCACTCTTATAATAGTAGGTCTACATTTATTACAATAGTATCTATGTAGGCCTACATGCAAATGTTTGTTTTAATGGATTTAGGTCGAGTAGCTATTTTGATATCTCCATTCATACTATTTTTTAAATTCACGCATTCGCTTAACTTATAACATTATTATTTCGTTTTATTGTTTCCAAAACACTCTCAGTGACTATATCGACAGTGATACGCAAATTAAGACCCGCGGGCCGCGGGTAATATAAAAAAAAGTGAGCGACCTGAAAACGAACTGGTGGGCTAAGGCCACATCGACCTCCTCAAGCTAATACGGTAACCACAGTGCCAGGGAGATTTTAAAGTTATTTACAAACTTTTAAATCCTGGTGAAGACTAGGAATTTTAATTTCTGAATCTTTGGGCACCTCTGAGTCCACCCAGCTCTAATGGGTACCTGACATTAGCTAAGGAAAAGTAAAGGTGTTGGTCTTTGTGCTGGCCACATGACATCCTCGTTAACCGAAGGCCACAGAAACAGATGACCTTTAGATCATCTGTCCCATAGATCGCAAGGTCTGACAGGGGAATTTAGTTCGAGATACCAAACAAAACAAACAAACAAAACAAACAAACAAAACAAACCAATAGTTAATTAACTAATTGGCTTTTTTTGTGTGTAGATTCTTGTGTTGTGCGAAATTTGCGCTCGATCCAAGATTGGGTGTGGGATAAATAACAGACAGACAGAGTGAGTTGAAATCAGCTTTGTAATAAGACGTCGTTTAGATGTCACTCTAGCCCCATCCTCGGGCCAGCTCTCGTCACCGCCTCGGTGTGCTCCCTTGTTTGCGTTTCATCTTTTGCGTCACAACAAGAGTGACCTAATTTGTTGATCTCCTTCTCTACCTGGTCACCTCCGTGCACACCCCCCCCTGTGTCCTGATAAATACTCGGTTTAATTATATCGCCCTCTCCAACCAGATACGCACTCAGCAATCCACTAACGTCCACTGGGTGGCAGGCAGAGATTATCCACTGGATGAAGATCTAGTAACTACTACGCCATTAATTTGCCCCCCCTCCGGCTAAGTTATTATCACTTCCCGCTGCGCGCGCATTCTCTTACCGTCGTCTTCCGGTCATAGGGAGGAAGGGGAAAGAAAGAAAAAAGGGGTGGGGTGACGGGTGACATCAGTGTGTGGACACTGGAGACAATTACCTGGGGAGTATATGAGCGTCTCCGCGAAGG
Organism: Biomphalaria sudanica; assembly: GCA_036873155.1. NCBI lineage: Eukaryota > Metazoa > Mollusca > Gastropoda > Planorbidae > Biomphalaria > Biomphalaria sudanica. The sequence continues at coordinate 40,002 of JAZGLO010003516.1, forward strand.
GGGGTCTCCCCCCGAGGTTGTGTGCCCGACGACGTCTACTAAAAAAAATATCTGCTGGGTAGCCTACTAGTAATGAAACACGGAATAATTAGAACAGGTAATCTAAGAACGGTTGAAAAAAAAGGAGAGGGGGGGGGGGGAGTCTGAACGTTCAGACATAAAACAAAAAAAAACAAGAACAAAAAACAACACAGGATGTACTGTTGTTGAGTTAATAAAACGCAACTTGTGATAAGAGTCATACATATGTACATACATATATAAAGCATAAAGTAAGACGAATGTTTGTCCCAAATAAAAATCAAAACAGTTTGACCACTCTCGATAACACTTGGCATAAATGTTCCTTAGGTCATGGCGGACCATAGTGCATGTTTAATTGTCCCACCCACAACCGGAAGGCCTTAAAAATTATAAAAAAACTAAATTTATCTCTGTTAAATTAAAGGACGAAACTTTTTAACAAATCGGGTAAACCCGTTTTCACAATATTTATATTTTACATTAACATTTCGGCTAAACTGGTAAACTCATTTTCACACTCCACTTTCATTTTCGTGGAAAAAGATTTAAAAAAAAAATGATAATGGAACATTCGCCATGTTTGACATTGACCTAAACCCAATCAAATAGATCAGTAATACCCAATCAAAGGCCAGCAGGCCCGGGTCATCTCCGTCAAGTAATTTTTAGAAGTTCAATTACTCGATTTTTCTGAATCTTAAATGTATTCAAGACTTCCATTCAGTTTTTGAGGCATGCTTACAAAATAGTAGCGACCTGGGTAGCGGTCACATAGATTAAAAGTTTCTACCGAAGTTGATATATAAAATCTATGAAGTAATCTTCCAACAATACAATGGCTTTTAAGGTAAGCAACCTATTCACTCTTCAAAATTGCCTATCTATATATTTAGATGTTCTCTAGCAGTAAGTCAAGTAACCCTTTCAAATATATATTGCCGTGGATGTAAAGGGCATCTGTTTCTATGATTGACGATTAATTAGTGCAATGTGGTCAGCACAACGACCAGTGCCTTTACTTTCCACAGCAAAAAAATCAAGTACCCATTAGAGTTGGGTGGACTTAGGGGGCGTGTTAAAAATCCTGAAATTCAAAATCTACCGAGATTTGAGCCCGGGACCTATCGGTTTTGGCAGCCAAGTGCTTTTTAGGACGAACAAATGGTTAAACATATTAGAAATTAAATGCAACAACTGTGTGATATGCCTAAGAAGTCGTCATTGGATGTAAACAACTGCTAGTTGTAGAAGGTAGAAGTTGAATTGTTTTACCTTGCTGAAGATGTGCTGATTCCTACAGGATGTCATGATTTACTTTTTGGTCACACTCAACCTATGAAAAGGGCGAGGAGGGAGCTATGAGGAGGGAGCTACGAGGAGGGAGCTACGAGGAGGGAGCTACGAGGAGGGAGCTACGAGGAGGGAGCTATGAGGAGGGAGCTATTAGGAGGGAGGGATGAGGAGGGAGCTACGAGGAGGGAGCTACGAGGAGGGAGCTACGAGGAGGAAGCTATGAGGAGGCAGCTTTGAGGAGGGAGCTATGAGGAGGGAGCTATGAGGAGGGAGCTATGAGGAGGGAGCTACGAGGAGGGAGCTACGAGGAGGGAGCTATGAGGAGGGAGCTATGAGGAGGGAGCTATGAGAAGGGAGCTATGAGGAGGGAGCTATGAGAAGGGAACTATGAGGAGGGAGCTACGAGGAGGGAGCTACGAGGAGGGAGCTATGAGGAGGGAGCTATGAGGAGGGAGCTATGAGGAGGGAGCTATGAGGAGGGAGCTATGAGGAGGGAGCTATGAGGAGGGAGCTACGAGGAGGGAGCTACGAGGAGGGAGCTATGAGGAGGGAGCTATGAGGAGGGAGCTATGAGGAGGGAGCTACGAGGAGGGAGCTATGAGGAGGGAGCTATGAGGAGGGAGCTATGAGGAGGGAGCTATGAGGAGGGAGCTATGAGGAGGGAGCTATGAGGAGGGAGCTATGAGGAGGGAGCTACGAGGAGGGAGCTATGAGGAGGGAGCTATGAGGAGGGAGCTACGAGGAGGGAGCTATGAGGAGGGAGCTATGAGGAGGGAGCTATGAGGAGGGAGCTATGAGGAGGGAGCTATGAGGAGGGAGCTACGAGGAGGGAGCTACGAGGAGGAAGCTATGAGGAGGGAGCTATGAGGAGGGAGCTATGAGGAGGGAGCTACGAGGAGGGAGCTATGAGGAGGGAGCTATTAGGAGGGAGCTACGACCCACAGCGCACCTTGCTGCGCCACTGCTCAGTGCTGTTGATTGATTTGCATGCATTCCGTTTCCAGCGACTATCATCTGCTGTCTTCCGAGTCTCTCTTTAGTAGCCATTGCATGTCGCCCTCTCTCCCCAGGTCCAGCGCGTCCTCCATACCTCCCACCCCCCTCGTATCAGTTCACGAGTTTAAAACGTAATTGTTACAATGCTAGAAGGGAATTGAACCCCCCCCCCCCCACGGACTGTCCAGTTGATTCACTATTATTTAATTAATGTGTGACTTTTGGAAATTTCTTGTCTTGGTACTTGGCCTTGAATCAGTGGCACAAGGTCAAGGGAGTTTGAGGGGGGGGGGGGATGGTCGAGGGGCTTGCACTTGTTTTTTTGCTCGGGGATCTATGTCTTGCACTGCGCCCTTTCCCGCAGACACTCATGTCGCTAATGTATTCCATCACCAGAATAGGCACGTATGGTGCATAATGAATGAAAGACATTTAAAAAAAAAATATTTTGACTATACCGACCAGTTTCTTTATAATATAAATCTTAAAAAACAAACACTTTTTTTTTCTTCAAATAGGCACCCGATCGGGGCGCCGCGCGACTCCACACGACATTTGAGTTAGGTATAGCCGCGGAAACTAAGCCTTCGGCCGCGCGTGTCGTTGGGAGGTGGGGGGGGGGGTAGGACAGGCATCGGTTCCTCGGTTGGCATCGCACGTGGGCAGAGGCAGAGGTGACAGCTGCTTAGCGGCACCCGAGTCCGTATCTTGGACAGCGGGGTCTGGACGTGGGACATGTTAGATTGATATCGATTAGGTATCATTAGCAAAGTGACTGGCTGATAGGACAGTCTTTTCCTATCAAACATTTATTGACATTTTACAGATAAAATAGGTCCACATCGGTTGTTGACATTTTTGTCTAGAAATTTAAACGCGCCTAGTGCTTAAGTATATTAGCTCTACGTAAGAGTGATAAGAATGTCAACAAAATGTCCTCAATAAAACCACCTTAATTGAAGAAATTTTAGTAATTCAAGTAAATTAAGTGATATAAGTAAATTTAGTAATTTAAATAATTTAAGTAAAGTAAGCAATTCAGGGTAATTTAAGCCATTTTAGTAATAAAGCAATGTAAGTAATGCTGGTTAAGTGATTAAAGTATTTAAGTAAATTAAATAAAAGTAGTTTAAATATTTTAAAGCGATTTAAGAAAATTAAACGATGTAGGTAAAATACGAAATAAAAGTAATTTAAGTAAAATACCTAATTTAAGTAACACAAAGTAAATGAAGCAGTTTAAGTAATGGGAAGTTATCTAAGGAATTCAATAATCATAAAATGTTTTGTTTTGTTTTGTAAAATGTTTTTACATGTTTCGGATGTTCCTTCAGAGTTGAAGATAGTTTACTTCCTAGTCCAAACCTCCCGCAGGACGACGGGGGGGATGGGAGCGGGCAGGGTTTGAACCCTCGGCCGTCGATAAATCCGAACGACAGTCCAGCGCGCAAACCGCACGACCAGGCAGCCATCCATAACTATGATTATTAATTGAAAAATGTAAGTTATATCAGTTATTTAAGTAATTTACGTTTTTTTTCTTGTTTTTTTTTTTAATTTATTGTTTAGGCAAGTTTTGGACGTTCCATTAGAAATGGAGATTATTCACAGTTTTACCCAGACCTTCTACAAGACTGAAGAGAATAGCAGTTGGCTGGGTTCAAACTCGGGACCATGGGGACGACAGTACTGAGCGCGTACCACCCGACCAGGCAGCCATTCCCGTGTCCAGTCAATGAAAAACTCCTCGTCTTGATTAATAAAAGTAACGGCATGTCTGGCAGTTGAAGTCACGCCTCGTCTAAGACTAACACGATTTATTAATCCCATTTGGAAATGTGTTACGAATACAAGGAATTACTCTCTGGCTGGTACACATTCTGAACACCGTATTTCTTCCATTTCCCGTTCCAGGAACAAGTTGAGACTTTTACACATTCATTGTTTCTAGCAAACGAGGAATCAATAAAAAAAAAAAAAAATTAACCAATTAGTTTATTAAATGGTGGTAAAAAAATCAATTTTGTTTGATATCGAAAATGGAAATAGATCTTACATTATTGACATATACGGCTGTAAATGTGTAGTTCTTCCCCATGATATAAGCTTTTGGTTGTTTTTTTCAACTATTTTTATATATGGCTTGTATTTATTTCAAAACAACATTGCGCACAAAAGAGCAGACACAACTCCCATAGAAGCACACCACGTGACAATACACAGACGACTTGATCTTTTTCACGTTCCCTGGTCAACGAGTAGCGCCGCTACCGTCTCGCAGAGTGTTATCAATTTAGTATGGCGCCCATGAAAAGGAAGACATTTTTGCTATTCGGTAATATGGATTTGTGGTCTTCTTTTATGTAATTCTCTCCTCTTTGTGACTCTAAATGACTTCTACTCCATTGCATTCCAATCGAAGTTCTTCGCCCATGTTCGGAAATCTTCATTGAGAAATTCGGAGGACTTTTACGATTCGTGTGAATTATGTTTTTATACTCGTAAACGTCCCTAGCACACAAAGTCTACGTGAATAACGTTGTCGGTGTTTACGTAAATTATGTTAGAGCTTGCCAACGAAAAGAGCTCTATCTTCAGAAACAGTTTCGGGTGTTTATTTTCAGACTCGGTGGCTGTTCCGCCCCCGTCACCACTGCACTAGGTCGTAGTGATCGCTGCTGTCACCTCCTCTTTGGAACTAACGTCTGTATGTTAGTCCAGTGGCTCCCGCACGTTTTTCCTAAACGGAACACGCCTCACATTCTGAGTATTTAGCTCAGGGGTTCTCAACCTGTGGGTCACGACCACTTTGGGGAGGGGTGTCGATAGACGATTTGCTGATTTAGCGGAACACTTTGTTAATTTATTTTTTTAAATATTAATTCACGTGGTGGCCTACTAGTTAATTATTCCAGTAGTTCGTGGAACATCTATTCAGGCCTCGCGGAACACTTAAGGTTCCGCGGAACACAGTCTGGGAAAACACTTGTGTTCTAAGATAACAGTACATATTTACAACAAAACAACAACAACAGAAGTTCGAAATAGAACTGAAAAAAATAACAGTTATTAGTGTTTCTCTGTTTAGTTGTATGCTAGAAAAGTATGCGGATATTTCACATCACGGTTAGAGCGTGTGTGAGTGTGTGTGTGTGTGTTTTTGTTCTTAGTGAACTGGGGTTTACTTGACCTAGTCTGCATGACGGTCTCCTGGCCAGATCCCCAGAGGCTAGCCCGGGGCCTTAGAATATAGAAACGAACGGAAACGATCAAAGATATACTGAAGGAACAAATCAATAATGAAAGACGTTGAACTTTGAATGGTATCGATCTCCAAATGAATTCACGGCCCAAGCCATTTACCTGATCGCCCCCCTCCCCCCACCCCACATACAAACTCACTTTTCTTTTTTTCTCTTTAACGCACACATACAAACACACACACACACACACGCAAACGCACACTTTTCCCCCGTTGACAAACATCACGGTCTCGGCTAAGTCGTTGCGCCAGGGTCATTAAGGTCGACCATTTCACCCCAGTTAAGTCAAACTAATGGCGATTCGATGACCCCTGGACTATGGTAATTGCATTCTCTGGCAGCAGCGTTGGCGACAAATAAGGTCCCCCACCTTCATCCCCCCCCTCCCGCCTCTCTCTCCCGTCCCGTGAATGGCAAGAACCTTGGACATGATCTCGGCACCTGGACGCTGTCGATCCGGCTAGGTGACGACGGTCGATAGGGTGGCCAAACAATAAGTTAGTTCGCACCAATGGCCACCACTGACCAGAAAAGTTAGGGGACAGTTGGACATTAATCACGCGAGGCACCAGTGAGAACGGTCTAATGGTCACTCTAAATTGGTCAATTCTCAAATCCTTAACATCAGCAATACATTTTATGAATAGTGTAACCTACGCATGCGCAAAGACAATCTACGTTTTAGAAAGAAACCATTAATATGGTATTGTTGAATTAGATAGTGTCAACACTTCTGGGTTTCCTTTACTTCTTATATGAATTGTTATGCATAAAGTGATAACTTTACTTGAGACTAATTATTTTTCTTCAAATATGAAATATCTTCCTTCGAAAAAGTAGCACAACATTATACAAAAATTATAGTAACCACATTCAATTTTCAACAAGGATAAATTATGCAGTCTTAGAATTATCTCTCCTAAGTAGGCAAAGGGTTAAGGCACCCTCTTAGACCTTGCAAACTATGGAAGCAAAAGATGTTGTTCTAGCAGACAAGGATTATGTGTCTAGCACAATGAACAACTGCCTTTTCCCAAATGGTGTCAGGTGACCTTAGAGTTTTGAGTCTTAGAAATAGCGAAGTTCAAAATGCAGATCTTCATTAGGATTCAAACTCGAGACTTCCCGCTTTACCACTGGGCCAACGCGACTCACTTTTGCTAAGTGTTCTGAATTAAAGAATCTATTTTCATCCACAAACTTTGTGTTTGTTTTGTTTTGTGTGTTTTTTTGTTCAAATTTTTTGGCGTCTCTTCAGAAATGAAAAGGATCTCGCCCCAGCCCAAAGCTTCCTCAGGGCGGCAGAGGAGGTCAGTGATATGGGATCGAGCTCGGGACTATTGTAACAGCAGTCCCTAGCGCTTTTCACTCGACCAGAAAGCTATTATTGCTTTCCTGCTGTAACCAACCATGGACAGGCCCACAACTCGTTTAAATAAATTGAACATACCCAACATTCTGATTTTAAGATCCAAGCGACAAGAACAATGCTGCATTGCTCCAATTCCCCCCTCCTCCCCATTCATATTTTTTAATTGAACACGTGACTATTAGAGATAGTAGTTAGTCAGAAAGTTAAATAATCGCAATAAATCTTAGATTCTAATAATAATAATAATTAGTCATTCTATTATAAAATAATATAATTTTGTTTTTCACAAATAATTGACAATTTTTTATTTAAGAGAAAACACGATGCTGTCACTGACATTAGCAAGTGACCCCCCCCCCCCCCCGCGATGACATGACCACTGTAAAAAACGCAAAATCTTTATGGCCATATCGCAAGCTCTTCGGGGCTCGCAAAGGACCAGCATTCAAAGAACAGTACCAGGAAAAATGAAGAAGAGGCAGACAAAGAAAGCGATGCCAAGACATCATAAATAGACGGGCCTGTCATTGAAAGAGATTCTATCCAAAGCATAAGACAGAGGGATGGAGAACGACGGTCAACAGATCATGCGTGTTGCCCCAGTCATCAGATTAAGGGATAGGTGAGGTGGCATGATGAGCGTGACTTAGATCCCAATTACAAGACGCATTTCTGGTCTTCTGGTAAGTCGATAAGACTGTCATCGCCAAAGCCGTCTGGCCATTCCCTTTCTGGCCATTCCCTTTCTGGCCATTCACAGTCTGGCCATTCCCTTTCTGGCCAATCCTTGTCTGGCCATTCCCTGGCTGGTTATTCCCTGCCTGGTATTTCCCTATCTGGCCAATCCTTGTTTGGCATTTCTCAGTCTGGCCTTTCTCTGTCTGGCCTTTCTCTGTCTGGCCTTTCTCTGTCTGGTCATTTCCAGAAGTCTTCTGGGCAAGCACATAGTATGAAACCCGAGACAAACAAAACAACAGACTAACAACATAACAGTTTGTTGGTCTTTGCATGTAGAAAGATAAGATCAAGTAGACACGATGTATCAATGTTTTAGTCTCGTGTACATTTAGAGAAGCTTGACGTTTGTCAGCCAGATAAGAAATGGATCACTTAAATCCATGTCTGCGTTGGACGCTTAAACTGCCGAGCGTCTGGATTCAACCTGCTAATAGGTCGTGATGTATTTCTACGATGCGATATGTTGATATGTTGATAAGATGTGATAGGTTGAAAAGAAGGAAAGACTGGATGCATAGATGATCAAAAAAGAAAACAAAAAAATCTCACGATATCGTGCCTCATCCTTTTTCCCCCTGTGCTATAAAGGCTTTGATCTCAACTAGTACATTGATAGTTGGGTTGAATGGGTTCAATAGTACATTCAGAGCTAGGCTTAATTGGTTCGATAGATCTGCTTAAAAACATCCGTTCTATGTTTGCGTGTAAGACTTTTTACAAAACTGATCCTAGACAGAGGCTAAGTGAATGAGAGCAGTCAATGCAGAGGATGCGTTCCTATTGTAACACTAGCAAGATTTGATGTAAGCAGCACATATAGATCTCAACAATGTTTTTCAGCAGTCTATGTGGATGTTAAAATGTTGCCCCTCCCCCCACCCCAACACTGTGCTTTAAGTGCGCCGTAATTGCCAGTAAAACCGGGATGGCAGCATGTCGATTGGTATGTCGTTCGGAGATCTCCATGGTCTCAGGGAGTCGAACCCTGCCCGCTGCCATCACCCGACGTCCTTCTCAGTGGCATAGCAAGGGTGGGGGGGGGGGGAGGAGAGGGGGAGAATTTGAAAATCCCCCAATTGAGTTATTTTTACATTAAATATTAAATATTAGGCAAAATGCAAGGGGCCCCCTAAGCCCTAAAAAGATGGAAAATTCCGAGATACGCCCCTGGTCCTTCTGGAGGTTTAGGCTAAAAGTAATTATCTTCAAAACTGTAGGCACGTGCAAAGTATCTAGAACCAAACAAAAATAATTACTTGGATGACTTCCGACACAAGTTGGAGACTTAATAGACAAACAAATAGAGAATGCCCTGTCTGAGAATCGCGAAATTATCCTATTAGTATGAGCTGTTTATACTTTGTACGACTGGTCAGGTTCGATCTGTTTGTACTTTTATCTGGCGATGTGTGACACGCCAAAGTTTTCATACACTTCTGACACTATTAAGAAGAAAAAGTTTTAAAACAGCGAAAAGTTTCTAATTTCAAAATAAAGTGTAGTCTTATTTAAGCATTGCTATTTCGCAAAGAATCGATTTTACAAAAAAAGATAATGCAAGTGAATCTCTCTTGCTTTCTCCCGGCAGATTATTGATAATTGTATCGAAATCCGTTGTTTCCACTAAGACCTGTTCAATAGACGAAATTGCCAAATTTGTGAGACATAAATTCGTCCTCGTTGATCGTAAGTATTTCTTCATCAAAGTAAGTTTGCAAAAACTTCGCTGTTATTATTGTTACCTAGTCACAGACAAACATCAAGTTCCCTCCACGCAAGTGATGTGTGGCTGAGAGGCTAAAACCGCTTGGTTACGGCTTGGCCACCTTACAAGGGGGGGTTGAGTTCGAATCCCGACTCTAGCTGTGTTGTGTTTGCTGAGCGGTTTGAGAACCTTCTCCAAGATACCCCTCCCTTACACTGTTCCTTTAAATAGATTGGACCATTTCTAATTAGTAATCTAAAAAACAAAAAAAAACACCATTTTAACCGTGTCTCTTACCAGAGCATTGAACAATGAAGTAACATCATAGGACATAGCAAATCACCAGAACAAATCAATGCGTTAGTTTTTATTTATGTAATTACAATGTGTAGTTTTACTGAGTTTGTCCTCAATTTGATGTCCCCCACCACTTGATGCCCCATGCGGCCCGCAACATCCGCACATTACTAGCTACGCCACTGAGGGAAGACAAATTAGGAACTCCATTTATTGCGTAAACACAAGCAGTGTTGCACTGACATGCAAATGTACATATAGTACCAAAATGTTACGGTGATCGATTTATGTTATTCTTGCCTACAACTTTGGCACTGTCTATGTAAATGCCCCGATGTTTTGGTTTCAGGTATGTTGTTAGGCAAGACGCCTTCATATCTCTACCTCTTTTTTTTTTCCAAAAAAAAAAAAAAAAATTTCTTTCCTTTATAAAAGGAGTTAATGTTTACTGTAGTAAAGATCAAGGTCTTTAGGTCAACGACACGTCTGCTGATTACCTAATATACGAAATACGTTTGAGATTCCAACGTGATGTGTAGATAAGTGTGTAAGAGTCAGAGAGAAAAAGAGAGAGAGAAGGATTGAGAGAAACAGAGAGGGAGTAAGATAGAACGAAAGACAGAAGGGAAAAAAAGGAAAAAACAAAACAAAACGGGAGATATGAACAAAAAAAAAAAAAGGAGATTTGAACAAAAAAAAAAGGAAAGAACAAAGAAAGAAAGAAAAGAAGGAAGGAAGGAAGAAAGGAAGAAAAGAGGAAAGAAAGAAAGGAAGAAGGGTAGAAAGGAAGAAAGAAATAAAGAAGGAAGGAAGAAAAGAGGAAAGAAAGAAAGGAAGGAAGAAAGGAATAAAGAAAAGAAGAAAGAAAGGAAGAAAGAAGGAAGGAAGGAAGAAAGAAGGAAGGAAGGAAGAAAGAAGGAAGGAAGAAAGGAAGAAAGGAAGAAAGAAAGGAAGAAAGAAAAGAAGAAAGAAAGGAAGGAAGAAGGAAGGAAGGAAGGAAGAAAAGAGGAAAGAAAGAAAGGAAGAAAAAAGGAAGAAAGAAAGGAAAAAAGAAAGAAGAATGGAAGAAAGAAAGGAAGGAAGAAAAGAAGGAAGAAAGAAAGGAAGAAAGGAAGAAAAGAAGGAAGAAAGGAAGAAAGGAAGAAAAGAGGAAAGAAAGAAAAGAAGGAAGAAAGGAAGAAAGGAAGAAAAGAAGGAAGAAAGGAAGAAAGGAAGAAAAGAAGGAAGAAAGGAAGAAAAGAGGAAAGAAAGAAAGGAAGAAAGGAAGAAAAGAAGGAAGAAAGGAAGAAAAGAAGGAAGAAAGGAAGAAAGGAAGAAAAGAGGAAAGAAAGAAAAGAGGAAAGAAAGAAAGGAAGGAAGAAAAGAAGGAAGAAAGGAAGAAAAGAGGAAAGAAAGAAAAGAAGGAAGAAAGGAAGAAAAGAAGAAAGAAAGAAAAGAAGGAAGAAAGGAAGAAAAGAAGGAAGAAATGAAGAAAAGAAGAAAGAAAGAAAAGAAGGAAGAAAGGAAGAAAGGAAGAAAAGAGGAAAGAAAGAAAGGAAGAAAGAAAGGAAGAAAGAAAGGAAGAAAGAAAAGAAGGAAGAAAGAAAGAAAGAAAGGAAGAAGGGAATAAAGAGACAAAAGAAAGAGAGAGATAAAGAGCAAAGAGAAAGAAAGAGAGCACTAAAATTACAACCGAACATTTCAAGAAACAGAACACGTAAACAAGTTGAAACTCACAACGAGGCCCAGGGCAACAATAGACTCATAACGAGGCTTGTTGATCAAACATTGGTCTCATCTGAAGCTAGAGCTGGGGCGTCGGGGAGCCGCGTTTTGGAGGGAGGGTGGTCAAGCTAGTGGACGTCTAGGGGAGTGAGCAGGAAATCCTGAAGATGCACAGCCAACGCTAGTCGGTAAGGGTGAAAGGGGGGGGGGGAGGGGCTCAGGGATGGGGTACAGGGGGGGGCGCGGGGTTAGGAACACTTTCATTAGCCTTCCTATTCATCGGAGGACAAAAAAATGTTTTCATGTTACTTTTCAACGTGACGGAGAGATGGAGCGAAGGACGAAAAAAAAGAATAAAGTATAAACACACACACACGACACGACACGGCAATAACCCCCCCCCCCCCCCAAATAATGGTCTAAAGATATTAGTGACCTGATAATGTATAGTGACTTATTGTAGGGCCCACATAAATAATGCACAAGGCCCCGAATACAAAAAAAAACACTATTTATATTGCTCAATTATAGAAATGGAGTTCTTTTTAATACATACACTATATCAGAAAAAAAATAGTTGTAATAGTTTGAAGCATGTATATTGATATGTGTACAATAATATGACTACTAAACAATCATCAGAAACTTTTGGAGTTAAGCTCATTGATTGGATGTTTCGTATATTTATTGACTACAAATTTTATATATATATATAACCTGGCACGAACTGATACTAATCGAGTATGTATGAGATTACAAGGGGAAATTTTAAAGTGTCGAATGGACAAAGCTTTTAAGAATATTATTCACAATGTAAATTAAGTCCAGTGATGTAATTATTTAAAGGACCTTTCTTCTGGAGGTCACGTGACCTGCTGATTCTAGTGTTCCTTGATCTATGTAGGCAGACTTCAACCTCACATTTTGACATAGGCCACACAATGGACTAAGTTTTACTTTTTTAAACTCTTTAAAAAAAAAATACAACTAGATCTCCGCTGTCCGAGCTGAATATTTAAATCGCCGCTGTCCGGATACGAAGTCTTGCGAGGCACGACCCTAGTCTACTAAGCAAACAAACCGGAACCGGTGGCAATCAGACGAGGACTCCGGCACGTGCGCGACCCGACTGGCGTGATCAAAGGACAGGGATTAGCTGATGTACTCCATGTATTACGGGCCACAATGGCTCCGGCTCTGGGCTTTTCGGGCCCTGAGAATAGAATACACTAGGGGAGAGGCGGGGGCAAAAAGGAATTCCCGACCAGAATGTTAAAGCAAAGACAGTAGCCAGAAAAGCCAAGGTTGACCAATCGAATTTATCCAGTGAATAACTGCGTTCAAGAGAGTGACCAATCCAATTGAGTCGCAGGGGTGTATGAGGACTTGGGAGGACAGCTAATCGAATTTAAGGTCTTCATTTAGGCAAGGTTTTAAGTCGTATAACAACGCTGGTCAGGGAGGGCGGGAGAAAAGTGGACAAAATTGCAAACAAAATGGCTGAACTAGAACAAAGTTGAAGGCAATGAGACATGGGAAATTGTTGCACTGACCACTGGAGAGTCATATGAACGTAAGAAAGTCCAGCGTCTAGGAGTCACCGAATCTGAGACGCCGACATACTGATTTGTGACTCCATAAAACTGAAACTGTGGCTCTGAAACACTGAGTGTGATTTTGTGAGTCCAAAAAAAGCGACTCTTAAAAAGCTATTCTAAAATGGCCCAACACATTTTCAGCTACTGAATGGTGTACAGCAATGACTTTATTATAATAATATAATAAGCCAAGAGTCTTAAATAACACAGTAAAAAGAGTTTGGTTTATCTCGTAGAAAGACTATGGTTCATCTAGTAGAACTACTATGGTTCATCTCGTAGAAAGACTATGGTTCATCTCGTAGAAAGACTATGGTTCATCTCGTAGAAAGACTATGGTTCATCTCGTAGAAAGACTATGGTTCATATGGTAGAAAGACTATGGTTCATCTCGTAGATAGACTATGGTTCATCTAGTAGAAAGACTATGGTTCGTCTCATATAGAGCTTTTGTTTTTTCATATGACTATAGAGGCCTATATTTGAAGAGATATTCCCTACCACATGCAACGCAGGTTAAGGTAGCATTTGTTTAGGTGCTAGAAGAACCTGCCAAATTTCATTCGGCTTGCTTTCCTTCCAGAGCTAAGGCCATCCATCTGCTATTCAATGTTCATAGCTTTCTTTGTCAACATCTCGCTCAACAAAGAGCGATCCAGGGCTAAAGTCTTCTCGGTAGTTGACATCTATGCCCACAGCTTTGAGGTCCCGTTGGATGACATCCACATCTCGGAGGTGACCAGTTTTATAACGAAGAAATGTTTTACATATTATCAAATGATTTAACCCACGTCAGGCTGGTAACATACTGTTAAACTTTATACAATGTCGCATAACACACTCCTCAACCGCAACGCGATGACCAGGAACATTCTTTGCATTAATTACACAGTTTTAAGTAAATACTACCGGACATTAAAAAAAAACATTAGAATAATTAAGATTCTCGCAGATCTGTCAGCTAGTCAAAGCATCAACAAAAACATTAGCATTGTGTTGCCCGGGATTTTTTTTTTTAGCTTCCAGGCTTCCATGGAAACTGGAGACGGCTGCCTTCGGAAAAATCCCTGCTTTATCGTTTGGCATGTGAGGACATGTATAATACATGTGTTCGTACAGCGAACAATAGCCATGATGTCCATAGCCGGAAAATAGGACAACCAATTGAACTCTGAACAATTTCTGAGGTACAGCATGTTACTTTTCGTGGGAGAACATGAAATTTGTTTTCTTTATTTTTGACAATGTAAAACCTTTTGAACAACTGAATTTTAAAAAAAAGTTGTACAGACAATAGGAATTAAAGCTTGTCGGCTGATAAACGCACCACAAAAAAATGTATGTTTCTTGGAACCCTTGGGCGTACGTACATGTGTCTAAGACAGAGGACAATGGACAACCTAGTGACCGTCAAGTATGGACAGTTTCTGAACAATGTTAACCTTAATTGTTGTGTAAACCGGGAACTTGCGTTTTTGTCTAATGCGTTGTTGGCAGTGTAATATCTTCTATTGAATAAAACAAAAATAAAACACAGACAAAAAAAATAAATTTTGAAAATTAGTTATTATAAATTAGTCGTATCAAAAACTTTTTCCCACGCAGTAAAAAAAAAATTCACAACATAAACACACACACATAACAAATATTCCGAGGTCAAACAACACAGACAATGAGGATAGAGGCTCTATGTTAAATCGGCACGCCATTTTTTTTTATTCAAATAATTTTTTTATAGCTGCTATTTTGTTTAAAGTTCTATTAAATTTTCTCAGGTACTTAACTTTAAGACCATATGTAGTGTCCCTGAAGAAGTTCAGAATCCCTCGTCCAGGCCCTCGTACGATGACACATATCTTCACACCACTGATCAAAGACACGAGTTCCCCCCAGAGATCAGATCGCCCTGGATCGAGCAGTGGAAGACATGCCACCCCCGTACATTCCCTTCCCGCTCAGCTGCGAACTCTCGTCAGCTAGATGATCCACGCGTAAGATTTGGGGTCTCGCGGAACTTCACGAGATAGCCATCTCTGAGGTAAGCCTTGCACATTTAATCACGGAGGGCGTCCCAGCTTTAAAACTTCAGCACTCTGCCCAATGAGTCTCAAATTAGGAGCTGGGTCAGCACCATAGCCATCTCTAAGGTAAGCCATACACATCTAATCACGGAGGGCGTCCTAGCCTAAAAACGACATCTCCACCTAATCAGTCTTATACAAGGAGAAGGCGCATCATCCTCCTTTACATCTAAACTTATAATAAATTATCTTATTACTCAAGCAGAATGTCCGAAGAGTGTTACGATCATATTCAAAGAAACTCCAATGCGTGGGCGTTCAGTCAGCTAATGAATCATGAATCAACAACAACAACAACAACAACAAAATAAATCGCAATTAGTTACTCTTCAAAAATCAAAGTTTTTATTCTCAATTCGGTGATTTTCACGATCAACTAGACATTGCCAACTAAACACAACGAAAATAAAGCTACACACGTAAAAACTGACAACTTTTGATTCTGCAGTCATAAATATTTAGGCAAAAATTATCACATAATATTTTTTTTTACCCCGCCCAAATTCCCCTGCCCCCCCCCCCCCCCGCGCGGAAAAAAGAAAAGACCTGGTTAAGCGAATGTCTAAATCGACTCACAGTATACACCATTCTAACGAAAGGCCAATAGATTTATTCCTACAAGACGCAAAATGAACGTCGATTGATTTATTTAACGGTTTAATGCGAAGGGCCTACAAGAGGGGAATACCATTTCAAGTGACGGTTCAAGATAAAAATTGTCCAGACCAAATTTAGTTTTAGAAGATATTTCGCAAAATTATAACGGTCAAACAAGAGTTTTCCTCGTGTGGCCAATTGTTTAGTAATTCTTTTCTCTGTCAAATTTCAAGGAAAATCGTTACATCGTTAGACCCGTTTTCGAGATCAGTGTCCATACAGGTTTTCAGTTTTCATGAAGAGTTTGCGAGCTGAATAGAGGAATTGCAGAAATAATCTTTAAGAATAGATTGAACAATGTATTACATTCTCAATATTTTACCACCAGTTTTTTTTTCTTGTCAGTTAATCTTCCAGATGCCTTTGTAATCATTGACCCGGAAATAGATTTCAGTGTCCCGTGACGTCTGTTAGGAAGTA
This sequence comes from Biomphalaria sudanica, assembly GCA_036873155.1. Classification (NCBI taxonomy): domain Eukaryota; kingdom Metazoa; phylum Mollusca; class Gastropoda; family Planorbidae; genus Biomphalaria; species Biomphalaria sudanica. Next base: position 56,150 of record JAZGLO010003516.1, read on the forward strand.
ATTTATGTTTCCAAAAGTACTCACACTTTTGCCCATTTTATTTTTTATTTCCTCCCCCCCCCCCCTTTCCGTCTATACAAATGTGCCACGAGTTAGGAAAATTACGGATTCGCAGTAGAGTTGTAGATCTTGTTGTTATAAATAGCTCAGAGTTTGAAATGCGTTTTGGAAATTCCTGGAGCCTATGTTTACGAGTTCTTAGAATGGTTACACTTCTCTGAATATTTCGAGTTCTCCCATCCCCCTTCCTAGATGTAGCAAACTAGTCTGTCCACTAGATGTGGTCACGTGTCTACACATTTGAGACGAGCAAGCTGTAGTTTAAACATTCTAGGCGTTGAACCGTGAACGTTTAGAAATTACGAACTTGTTCATTATTGTAAAACAGGGCCAGCTTTAGACATAGGAAAACTAGGGCCTCCGACTGATGAGGACCTCGCACAGGACTCAAAAGAATTTTTCTAAAAGAAAAAAATTGCGAACCTTGGATCAAATTTCAAGCATTGCGGCTCTTCAGGGCTCTATGTCTACTAGCTTATCTCAAAGTCTTTACTATGATTCAACTCTTATTCGCAAATGTTTACATTTACTTGTTAGACTACAGATGTTAAAAGACCATTGTTTCTTTCTTTTTTGGTGAAAATGTCGAGACGTCATTTCCAGTCTGGGGACCATGAACCGTTCAAGAAGCACCTTAGTGCCATCCGAGCTATATGAATTTAACTTAGTTGTTGATTTCGATAGAAATACAGGAAGTTCTTTAATTAATTCCTTGCGTATTTTTCGTCTAAGTTTTTTGGCTTTTCTACTTCGCATGGCGCCCACCCTTTTCGTTTCGCCTAGGGCCTCCAATTACCTTAACCCCGGCCCCGTTGTAACGTGTCAAGTATCTGGCTGATATTAGCCCAAAATTTGACTCATGACAGGAGTTAAACTTCCGGGATCTGATACGGTTGACTGATTTTGTTTATTTTTTTTTTAAATTCTACTTTGTTTTCTACACATAGTTTTGTTTTTTACTTTCCGGTCACAAGCGACACCAAAGTCAAATGAAATCGACCACGAATCGACACTTTTTAAATGACATCATCCTTTATGTGAAAGTGTAAATACGAAATGAAATTGTGTCCATTAATACTCTGTGTGTAACAATTTTTTGCCATTTCCAGGCAATACAATCTAAAGGGAAGTAATTAAAAGTAATAATGGTGTTATAAGGAGAAGACAACCTCTGTAATTTAAATAGTATGAAAAGTGTCAAAGAAGCCCAAGTCAAAGTTAATCTCTTCAAAGTAACAGATAAGACAACCCAGTCAAACCCAGACTAGCGATCGCAGAAGGCCTGAACACTGACGTACAACGTCGTAACCTGTGGGCAGTGGAGACCAATAGTTTGTTGCCACGTCACATGTCTGTACGATGTTTCAACGATCTTTTTGTCTAAACTGTCCACATGTTACGTCATCACAGGCATGTACATGTTACGTCATCACAGGCATGTGCAGGTTACGTCATCACAGGCCTGTACAGGTTACGACATCACAGGCCTGTACAGGTTACGACATCGCAGGTCTGTACGACGTGGCAACGAGCTATTGATCTACACTACCCACAGGATGCGACATCGCAGGTCTGTACAGGTCACGTCATCACAGGCCTGTACAGGTCACGTCATCACAGGCCTGTACAGGTAGACGTGGCAACGAGCTATTGATCTACACTGCCCACAGGATGCGACATCGCAGGTCTGTACAGGTCACGTCATCACAGGCCTGTACAGGTTACGACATCGCAGGTCTGTAGACGTGACAACGAGCTATTGATCTACACTGTCCACAAGATGCGATATCGCAGGTCAGTGTGGATGCGTACTTTGACGACTGGTCTCGGTTAAACTCTAGACAATAAAAAAATACTCTTTGATAAACCAACTCCAAATGCTGATGTCTTGAAACAGAAAGGTATAGAATATATATGAAAAGATTACAGACCTTCGGGGCTATGCATAAATCCATCAAACATCAAAGGGAGGTAACAGGCATCTTTCAATTTGTCACAGTTATCGAAAGGCTTTTCCTCGGGTGAGTCCGGCTTCGTTGAGTCTGGTGACCTAGATGACAATTATAATAATAAAATTAATATTATTATTATGTTAGAAAAGCGGATATGTATAAAATGATAATTTAGAGAAGGTCAAGTAACCTGAAAGAAATCTAAATAGGTCAAACAATTCTAAGAACTAGCCTCAAATAAATAGATCGGTAAATACTTAAACACACATTCCAGATTGTATAATTGCGATTTGAGAAAGACATCCATAAATTTGTTAACTCTTTCTCTCCGTAATTATTTACCACATTCTGGTGGAATCAACGCGGGTATCGTCAGTTAGGAGGGAAAGAGTTAAAGCTTGTGTTTAAGTTTGCCAACAACTGAGCACTACAAAGTACGATAGGTCATCTAGTTATTTAGAGAAATGTGGGATGTTTGGCTGAGAGGCCAAAACCGCCTGGCTAATACTTGGCCACCTAACAAGGAGGCTCAAGTTCGAATCCCGACTCTAGCAGCTATGTCTTTGCTGAGCGCCTAAAGGCAGTACGGAAAACTTCCCCCCCCCCCCCCCCCCCCACTGGTTTGCAAAAGAGACTGGACAATAGCGCACTGAGCATGCAAACATAGAGGTTGCGGTGTATAAGAGAAATTTTTAAAAAATAATAAGTAAGTCTCTTATTAACAGGACAATATCAACACAAGGATACGCACGTCTGTAGTTGATAAGATAAGGGAAATAGATGGCTACAGATTTTTATGGTCAGCACCATTAAATATAAAGTATCTCTTGCTTTCGGATGACAGGCTGATCGTGTATTTACAGATTTCAAAACAGGAGATGATTACGTCCTACGTTGAAGTAACACCAGGCTATAATTGATCATATGATACGTAGACATTTATTTCAGCAGCCAAAATTACAGCCACCTGTAGTCCTCTATACACCATCGGACTGTCCCACCATTCAGGAAAAAATGCATCATACGTATTGTAACATTAAAAACAGCTCAAAGTTAAGGGGAAACTCCGATGGTTTTTCAAATGTGAGTTATAGACATATTTAAATTTTGCGTTGTAAAAAATTGTAATTGTTAAACATTTTACCACTTTTAACCACTTAGAAACATATCTATTTAATAAATTACACAGGAAAGTCTTGACGTCAAAAACAAAAAGCAGGATTTTACGAGATTTTGTTTTTAGTTAGTTTTCCAGATGAACCATAGTCGCTCTACTACAGAAGAAGGCCAGCTACTATAACTTATCTTATCTTATCGTATGGCAAACTAAGCGAAGGAAAGCGCTCGCAAGGTGGTCAAAGAAAGCGCTTCAGGGACACCCTCGAAGCTTCTCTGAAGGCGTTCAGCATAGACCCAGGCACCTGGGAGACAGAGGCACATGACAGAGCATCATGGCGTCGCGCTGTGAAAACTGGCGCACAGGTTGCTGAAGAAAAAAAGAACAACGCTGGCAGAAGAAAAACGCCAGAAAAGAAAAGCAAGGCAAACGACACTAGCTCCAGCTGGAATAACCTGCCCAGTGTGCGGCCGAACATTCCGGGCTCACATAGGTCTCACCAGCCACATGAGGAGGCATAGAAACCCAGTGCAAAGCCCTCAGCCCCCTGGATGACAAAGTGGTCATTATCGAACCACGATGGACGAAGTATCTTATCTTATATAATACAGACGTCACTTCAAAAAAAGAAGATGATTATGTCCTACGCGTCATGCATTTAGTCATGCATATTAGCGAATGACTTAAATTCAGCCAAGTCACTGGTTTTTCTGGCTAGCTCAGGCAACCCATTCCATGCTCTAATAGCACTAGGGAAGAAGGAGTATTTGTTCAAATTTGTCCTAGCATATGGGACGAGGAATGTACCTTTGTCTTTGTGCCTTTCAGAGTATGTTTCTACCATCAGAAAACGTCACTTCCCTTAAACATACTGAACGCGAATGTGAATCTAACCAATCGTATTGCTTTATTCTTACAGTGGCTGTAAAGCTTAGTCATGGTACAGTTATACAGATCTAAAAACATTAGAATAACTAACTCGGCCAAACCGTAGATACCTAAAAAAAAAAAAAAAAAAAAAAAAAAAAGCTTATATAAAGTGTAGTAGTTGTAACAATTAGTTTGGGTCAGTCATGTAATCAACTTTGTAATAGATCCAGACTAACAACAGTAAATCTGTGCGATTAGAAATGTTTTTACCCATTTTTTTTTTTTAGCGCAATTTCATGCCATTGGCTTTCTCACTACGCTTTGATCCTATCACTTGTCTGGACCAGGGGTAGGGGAGAAAGAAGAGAAGTATGTGGGTGATCGCTTTTTACATACATGTATTTTTTTTTTTTTAAAAAGGGTGCGACCTGAACTCGAACTCTAGGGCTAAGGCCTCCTCAAACCATACGTAACTACTGAGCCAAAAAGAGCCGCTTATGAAAATAGGTTTAATAGTTCTTTTAAATTGTGTTCGTTCTACAAACAAGAAAGGGGATTAATGCAAAGTACACCACCTTATCAGTCAAGTACAATTTCTCTTGTTCGAGATACCAAGCAAAATAATTAATTACCGATTTTTTTTTTTAAATTATTTCTTGTGTTTGCATGTAAAAGAAATAATTGTGCAAAATTTCAGCTTGATCTGAGACTGAGTGTGGGAGACATAACCTGCACCAATATTTTACCAGACAGAGAGAGGTGATATACGTTTAGTAATTAGAATCGTTAACATCCACGACAGTTACTGTACCAAAAGTAAATAATGCCCGACTGATTCTAACAAACTGGTCAGTGTAAGGCTAGCCTAGAACTTTAGCAGACTACGTGTAGTCGGTCATGACCAGACGATCACGTGATAGTGTTTGTTGTGTGTTAAGTGGTCAGGCGAGAAAATACTAACTGCCCTGATTAGTCAAGCATGTAGATCTACAAGTTACACAGATCAAAATGTTTCTGAACATATATGTTTCTTTGCTTACAAGATCTAGATCAGGGGTTCTCAACCTGTGGGTGGTCGCGACCCCTTTGAGGGTCAATTGACGATTTGCCAGGGGTCGCCTAAGACCATCGAAAATGTGGATTGTTATTGTCTATTCTTCTGTTGCTGTATGTATGTGCGGGGGGGGGGGGGTCGCGGCAGAGTGAGGGATTGTAAAAAGGGGTCGCCGAGCCTAAAAGGTTGAGAACCGCTGAGTTCCACAGATCAAATGTATCCGAACATATATTTTCCTTCTTTGCTTACAAGATCCAGATATATTCCTTTTACGAGGGTGTAAACTTTTGTCACTCTTAACATTATAGCAATCGAGGGCGGCAATGATAAACACATATAAATATATCTTTTTTAGTGTGCAACAATGTTAGTAACATACATCTTGCATAAATATGTGGTGCCGAGATTGCCGGAAAAAAGAGTAAATAGGCTACGAGTCCGGCCGGATGTTAACAACCTGGACAGATTTACGTAGGTTACACATTTAGTGTTATCTGACGTCACATAGAAACCCGGGAAAAATCTGACCGTTTTGGATGCGCAGAAAAAAAAAGACAACAAATACAAAGTTATGATTGACAATAAAAATGAAAAGAATAGTATATTCCTTACCTTGTAAATGAAAACAAAAATTATATATAAATTTGTCAAAATCATCGGAGTTTCCCTTTTAATGCTACAAAAAAAAAATTTAGTAGGCCAATATTTTCGGGTTATTTTAATTTAATTTTTAAATGTATTATGCACATACATACAAACTATAAAAACAATACAATTTACGAGGGGAGATGATTTGCGATATTTATTCAAAATAATAGCACTAATGACAGTACAATCGCTAGTTTCCTAATAGTTCGTTTCGTTTGTTTATGTTCCTCATTACCAAAATAGAATTGGGTTGTACATGTTTGGGCAGAACATTTTGTTTTTCTGACACTGTGACCTTGGAAGATGGTTTATGAGGAACAATAGCCGCTCGCGTCCACAAGCTTAAATAATTGTGGTGTGATCATTAACCAGCAGGCGCGTATTGATTACGCGCACGAAGATTTCCCAGCACCCTTCAGATCAGGACATTAAATTCGCATTTCTCTGGTTAAACTACCTCCCTATCCATCCCCCCCCCCACATACAGTCAAATAAAAAAAAAAAGGTGAATGGTGTTGGTATCGCTACATCTCTATGTTCTTCTGCAAACACTACATTATGTGATGTGGACATGGGAAACAAAGAGGTGGGTATATGAGCGACCTGGCGCGCAGGGCGGCCAAGGACGAGACGAGGCAAGAGTAGGGCAGGGTTGAAAGGAATTCTCGGATGAAATTCTAAAAAAAAAGTGAATTATGGAACTGATAATTCATTTTTAAAGATTGGTGCTAGAGTTTAAGCGAGTAGCTGCCCTTGACTAGAGGCTGAACCAGTGACTAAAAAAATTTACTGACTAACCAGGAACCAGTGACTGACTGGAACCAGTAATTGTGTAGAACCAGTGACTGGCTGGCACCAGTAATTGTGTGGAACCAGTGACTGACTGGAACCCTTAATTGTGTGGAACTAGTGACTGACTGGAACCAGTTAATGAACCAATGACTGACTGGAACCAGTAATTGTGTGGAACCAGTGACAGACTTGAACCAGTAATTGTGTGGAACCAGTGACAAACTTGAACCAGTAATTGTCTGGTTTAATTAACTGACTGGAACCAGTAACTTTCAGGAACCAATGATGATACAACAGTGACTCTCCCTTATAACGCCAATCGATATAAGGCTTATTCATCTCAAGGTATTCATTTCTTTGTTCGATATTCTTGATAATAGTTGAGGTCAAAGGTCGTCATACTGTTGGTTGGTAGTCTTGGTAAAGGGACTGCATTGCATAAGTTTCATGTTTATAAACCTCAGAATGAGACAGTCCACTTCAAGTTAAACTCTGCTGGACCAGAACATATGGCGACATCGCGCCTGGACGTTAAAACACTTGTGGTCAGCTCTGATTGGGAACGACTACTTCGCCAATAGTGGCTTGGCAATAAACTGACCTGTATCAGCTGTAAATCCCTATGCCTACTACCTTCAATACAGATCTAGCGATCTTTCGGGTATACATTACACCCGGGTACGCTGTTCTGCCTCATCGTGGCACCTGGGTGGAATGGCGAAACATATTTCCCGTGGGGATGCCTATGGGTAGACGAGAGTCCACCTCTTGAACGGGCGGGGTTGTAAAAATGTCCCCACAAACCTGTCACACATCCATGCGCTGTTCCTCAAATGGACCGTTACATAAATGGCGAGTCCCCCACGGTTAGCTTGGTATAACGAAGGAAAATGGCGGAGGCTCCCGGTGTCCTCGGCCTTCGGCCATGTGCAGCCAAGCATGCGTCGGGGGCCAAAGGCATTGGAAACAGCAATGCTTTACATAGGCATTGACTCGGGTCTCTCTCAAACAGAACTGTGTTCACACAGGTTTTTTTTTTTTAATGTTTGGCGTCCAAACAGGATTTTTTTCAAACTTAGGGCTCGAAAAGCCTTCGGCTCAGCTCTTAAGACGATCAAACCGTATACATTTTCACAATAATTTTAGAACTGGATAGTTGCCCTGTCGTGTGGTATGTGCTCTGGTCTGTCGTCTCAACGGTTCAAGGTTTGAACCCTGCCCTCTGCCACCCCCCCCCCTTTCCTCCGTCCTGTAATAATGTTTAATTGTAAAGGAGGTCATGAATATGCAAATCAAAAGAAACAGACGAAACTGAACAGAAGTGTACGAGATGAGTAATAAACTGTGTCAGGCTGACCTTCCTTGTCACAGAAGTTCAGGGGTGATTTGACCTACCCAGCGTTCCAGGCCTCTGCTTGGGTCACGTCTTGTCCAACTGTACTTTACGTACATGTGTGTTAGCACGTTATTCCTCAGCTCTGCACACCCCTCCCAAGCACACACTTATGTTTAAAACTAAACTAAACATTCGTACATAAGGAGTAATTAGTTTTTTGTTTGTTTTTTTTTCGTTTCAATGCCTTGTTCCTCCCAAGTTATCGCTCCTCCCACACACACACACACTCGTAGCAAGAACACAGCCATGATTTTACTGCCATTGTTTTAGGGTGCTAATACAGTAAGAAAGACAACAGTGCAACACATGCACGGGAAGGGCAGACACACATACATTCATATAGACGTATTTGGAGGCTAATAAACACACACACAGGTAAACACACACACAGGTAAACACACACACAGGTAGACAAACACACATACATGTACGTGAGACATGGAAGACATTAATGTCCTTTTTTTTTTAGATGTAAAAACATTGAGGCCAACAGTAAATATGAATTTAGAAACAAGTCATTAAAAACTAGGCAGTCTGTGTAGTACGTCTAATCGATTGGAACAGTCTGGGACTTGTCAGTGCACTAGATCTAGCTAGCTGTGTCTGTCAGCGTACTAAATCTAGCTAGCTGTGTCTGTCAGTGCACTAGATCTAGCTAGCTGTGTCTGTCAGTGTACTAGATCTAGCTAGCTGTGTCTGTCAGTGTATAAGCCTGAGTCTATCAATGTCTACGTCTGTGTATGTCAGAGTATTAGCTAACTGTGTCTGCCAGTGAACTTCAGCTAGCTGTAGCTGTAAGTGTATTAGATCTAGCTGTGTCTGCCAACGCAACAGACCTAGCTGTGTCTGTCAGTGTACTAGCTAGCAATGCATGTCAGTCTGTCACTAGCTACCGTCGACATTCCGACGACGTCATTGCAAATGTGCATAGCTTCCTATCCCATAAACGAACGAGCGAGTAACTGGTTTAATGCGACTTAATCCTCACCAGGTGCTACCATTAGTCTCTCTCCATCTCCATCTCCCTCTCTCTCACTCTCTCTATGTGTGTCTCTCTCTATATTTAATATTTTTATGAAAATTAACACTGAAAGGATTAAATTCATACCAGATATCAAAGCAAAAGCCGCTAGGGCGGGGGGAGGGGAGGTAATAAAGGGTGCGAAAAAAAAAAAAAGCAGCAGTCTGCTTCAGTGGTAATTGCACCTGTGATAATCCTTTCCCTTACCCGGGAGTTCCCCGCCACCACCATATAGCCATGGTCAGGTACCAAAGCAAAAACTCATCGACCCGCGTTGCATCTTCTATATAACTCCAATGAAACGCACCCTCGACTGAGAATAGACACAGCGAGTCTCAGACAATTCGTATGAATTAACAGCTACTCTTCCAAATATGAATTAGTTTGAAATGTATTTGTCAGCTACGATACACGAAGTCCTATTCCGGTAGAATCTAGTGATACTGAGTATGGCTTGGTAATAGGTACGATGATACTTTTCGTATATTGAAAATGAAAGGAACAAATATAGACTAGTCTTAGAGGACGTGGTGGTCAAGAGGTAAACTGCTTTGCAACCGAATCGAGAGGTCTTGGAGTTCGAATCCCAGTGAAGACTAAGCTTTTGAAGTTCGGGATTCGTAGAACGCCCCTGAGTCCACCCAACACTAATGTAAAGTAAAGTTCCCCTTTAAGACCATGTAAAGGTCATCTACGGTTAATAAGGGTGTCATGTAGCCAGCACAACGACCAAACGCCTTTACTTTTCCCCAACTAATGTCAGGTTTCCATTAGAGCTGGGTGGACTCAGAGGCGCCCAAAGATCCCGAAATTAAAAAAATCCCAGTCTTCACCAGAATTCGAACCCGGTCCCACCGGTTCGGAAGCCAATCGCTTTGGGGGGGGGGGGCGTTTTTAATAAGCATTTTTCTGAGTGGCAGACAAGTTTCAGTTTGATTTCCACTACTTTTAATCATCATGATTTAATTATCTTTGAAAAAATTTTTGTGTCTTTGTATGGGTTTTAAGCATTACAATTTCTATATATCTAAAAACGGTAAAAAAAAAATATTTGCTTTTAATTTGATCAGAATATAGGCAATGCTTTTTCCAAATCAAGGCAGCTTTTTGATGCTGAGCTGTAGTCTCTTTTGAAGTCTGCACCAAGGAAAATAGTGCGCTGTTCTTCACAGCTTTCAATACTGAATGTAGAGTAATATAGACAAGTCAGAAATATGTCTATTTGGAAGGGAGTACTAACCATGCGCCTATTCGGAAGAGACTTTCGGTCATATTGTTTAAGATGCGTCTATTCGGAAGAGAGCTCCTGTCCTATTGACTAAGATGCGTCTATTTGTAAGAGAGTTCCTGTCCTATTGACTAAGATGTGTCTATTAGTAAGAGAGCTCCTGTCATATTGACTAAGATCTGTTTATTCGTAAGAGAGCTCCTGTCCTATTGACTAAGATGTGTCTATTCGTAAGAGAGCTCCTGTCCTATTGACTAAGATATGTCTATTCGGAAGAGAGCTCCTGTCATATTGACTAAGATATGTCTATTCAGAATAGAGTTCCTTCCATTTTCTAATAAGATGTGTCTATTCGTAAGACAGCTCCTTTCATATTGACTAAGATATGTCTATTCGGAATAGAGTTCCTGTCATATTGACAAAGATGTGTCTATTGTAATATGACATCAAAGAGACACTGTCATCTCTTAAAATGCACTCAAGTGCCATAATGAAACAAGCTAAACTCCCCCACCCCCTTCGCTTCTTGATTCCCTGCGCCACTGGTGTCAACAGCAGCGCCCTGTTTCAACATTCCTATGCAACTGGTCTTCGCCTTTAAGGGTCACGCTGGACAAAGAAAGGACAATGTATTTCACATCAATTGAGGCGCTGGAGGCGGGGTAACGAGGTGCGAGGTGGAAAGACAAAAAAAAAGGGGGGGGGCGCCGTTGATGTGAGTACAGGTGTAAACAAAGGCACTCCATGTCAAATTGAAAAACGTGAGCGCCGTTTTAGGGAATTTTTTTTTTTTTGTTTTTAAATTGATTCCCACGGACCAAAGTCTCTCATGAGCCCTCCCCCCCCCCTTTTTTTTTCCCCACATCAGCACTCTTACACCCACACACACCCACACAGAAGTAAACTTGCGTGGTAGAAAGTTTTTGATATTGAAGGATGAGATGGAGCCCAAAGACACGTCACTTGAATAGGAAGCGGCCGACTCCTGTTCCCCCCCCCTGTCTCCCTCTCCACCTCCCCCCCTCTCTATTTCAGCTCTTGCTGTCAGGGAGAGAACCAGGAGGACTGGCGGGGAGGAGTAGTCTTCCCCTGACACTCGAACGTGCCTATTATCGTCTCCTGTGTCCCCAGCATCCCGAAATTGTCCCCCCTGCTGGACAGATGGCAGCGCTGTCGTGTCACGTGACGGTAGACTCTACCTGGAGGATTGGAAAAGGAGGGACAGAGAGGGGGGCAGACTAGGGAAACGAAAACCTCGCCCAGAGGCGGCGACACCTTAGACTTTAATTTTGGAAGCAACTCATGGGTACACTGCTGTATAACCTTTTTTGTTCGTTACAAACAAACAAACAAACAAACAATAACAAACAAATTCAACAAACAACAAATTCCAAAATTGTCACTCTAAAGGTGATATTCCAAATGAACAAAGAGGCGACTGTGTTAACCTCTTGGCCATTGAAAACGTGTCAACCACTACAAGCGTACTCCTGATAATTTAGTTGATTAGAAACTTTCAATAATTAATCCACAGTTGATGGCGCCCCAGCAGATCTGCACATTTAGTTATCACTCCGGGGAAGGGGACGATCGGTGTGTTTTTTCCCCAGCAGACGATTTAAATTACAATCGTTACAGCATGAGTCAAATTTGGAATACAAAATTCCTAGCCTCCATTGGGGTCCAAACCCGAGGCCCCCACCTCCTTAGTCAGGCAGCTAAGCAAACCCAGTAACACGTACACACACTCCATAAAATGTGTACACAATTTGTTCCACGTTTCGGATGTTCCTTCAGAGTTGGAAGATAGTCTACATCCTAACGCAATCCTCCTGCAGGACGACGGGGGATGGCAGCGGGCAGGGTATGAACCCGGGACCATTGAGACGACCGAAAGACAAACCCAGTACGCATACTACACGACTAGGCAGCCATATAAAATAATGAAGTCCGTGTTGAGCTGAGATGTTACATTCTCTGTGCCATGTAACTTACTTTCTTACTGCTTTCTTCTCGAGCATGAAGTACTGATATAACAAACTTTTTATCAAAAGACATTGGTTAAGCGAATCTATAGATCTGCTGCACTGTATAATGTTCCAATGATGTGTCTTCAGCTCTAATCCTAGAGAGCAGTGCGCAAACGGTACCTGAACATTAATTTATTAAACTATTGAAACAATTATATAGTACATTCGGAAATTCCCGAACGCGATAGTCCTTTCAAAAACGCGAAAGTTGTTGTTTTTTTTAAATCTGTAATGGATCCAGATCTAGACCTATTTCTCTAGCCAAAATAAATTTATATTCCTTTTTTTTTACTTTGAAAACTAGAGTTTTACCTGTGTGGCCAACGAGCTAGTAATTTTTTCATCAACTATTAAAATTATCGGAAAATCGTTAGAGCCGGTTTGTTTTTGAGATTCGTGTGCAGTTTCCACCCATCCAGGTTCCATGAAGTTTTGACTTTGATAGAGGTATTGAACAAAAAAATATTGCTTCTCCTCAATGAATAAAAAGAGTTTTGAGTAGTGTGCCTCTCTCCCATAGTTACAGCTTGTAGCTCAGCTCGGCCTTTGGTTTGGATAAATCAAGATGGGCATAAATGGTAGGAAAGTTGTTTGCCCAATTAGACTTTATTATCATCATAAAACGAGGAGTTCAGATTCCACCACAACAATTAGGCCTGCCAGCAATCCTATTGTACGAACATCAGATAACCGCACCCATTTTCCCCCATGATTCCTTATCGATGTTCTACGCCACTGGCACGGACACCCCGTCGTCAGGCTCCCAGGGTATCCTCTTTCGCCAACGCCCTACCCTTCTTCTTCTCCCTCCTCCTCCCCTCCCACAAACACCAGAGGAGAGGAGCAACAGGTGTGCCTCCCTCGCATGCTGTCTGTTGATTAAAACTAAAACATGAGACGCAGCAAGAGAGACTGTAGGAGATTGAGATGGCTTGGGGGGGGGGGGGATTTAGAGAAAGGGGTGGGGATGTCCTCCAGGAAAAGATTGAGGACAGGAAATGTTTGTCTTTTCTTCACGGATGACTGGAGATTGACTTGAGTTAGATTTTGATGAGGCTGGACTCCTGACCTATACGCTTCTCTGTCTTTATTGAAATGTATAACTAAAATGTCATGCCTGTATTTCTTTCTTTTATCTATCTATCCCATACTACATTCTTCCTGTAATCTATATATCCCATACTGCCTCAACTAAATTCTTCCTAATAATTATCTATCCCGTAATCCTTATACAACTACATCCGGCTACAATTATCCAAATCAATTCTTGTTAAAAATCTAACCAGATGCTCAAACTACAAGCGCATGACCTACTATGAAACAGGGGCGTATGCCGATGGTGAGAAAGTACACTCTTCAGATTTATTTTCACTTAACGCCCCCCCCCCCAGCGACTAAAGGTTTATATAATAGTGAACAAATAGATGCTATCTTACTAGATTTTTCCAAGGCTTTTGACAAAGTTCACCACCATAATTTGCTTAGAAAATTAAAATATTTCGGCATTAATGGTCCACTGCATCAGTGGATTAAAGATTTTCTGATAGGGAGAGAACAAACTGTAATAAATAAATGGCTCTAAATCAACACCGATAACAGTAAACTCAGGTGTACCTCAAGGAACAGTCTTGGGTCCACTACTATTTTTAATTTACATAAATGATTTACCAAATTGCATTAGTTCAGGAACAAAAGTCAGATTATTTGCAGACGATTGCATAATATATAGAACAATAAAAACAACACAAGACACAGATATTTTACAAAGAGAATTAGATTAGTTACAGAAATGGGAATCAAATTGGAGCATGTCTTTCCACCCAGAAAAATGTCAGTTGTTAAGAGTAACAATAAAACTAAAACAAATTAATTTTACTTATCTTATTCATGGTCAACCAGTAACACACACTAAAAACGCAAAATACCTAGGTGTTATAATAAATGAAAAACTGTCATGGAATCCACATATTGATGAAACTATAAAAAAAATCAAACAAAGCATTAGGCTTTATTAAAAGAAATTTCTATAAATCAAATAAGAACATAAAACTAAAATGTTATTTAACCTTGATTAGGCCAATAATAGAATATGCATCCTCCGTTTGGGACCCCTCAACTCAAGAAAACATTAAGAAACTGGAACAAACACAAAATAGAGCAGTGAGATTCATAACAAACGAATATTCACATTTGACTAGAGTAACACCTTTAGTAAAAACACTAAATTTAGAAAGCCTTCAGGACAGAAGACTCAAAAGTAAAGTAGCAATTATACATAAAACACTGAACCATAATCTTCAAATACAAAAACAAAATTTAATAAAATACTCTGAAAGACACAAAGATAAAGGCACATTCCTCGTCCCATATGCTAAGACAAATTTGTACAAATACTCCTTCTTCCCTAGTGCTATTAGAGCATGGAATGGGTTGCCTGAGCTAGCCAGGAAAACTAGTGACTTGGCAGAATTTAAGTCATTGGTTAATACGCATGATTAAATGCATGACGCGTGGGACGTAATCATCTTCTTTTTTGAAGTAACGTCTGTATTATATAAGATAAGATCAGAAGACTACGTTTACCCCAAAACAATTTTTAATAGATAAACTAATTCTTCTGGGGGTTTTCAATGTGTGTACGTGTCCTTACAGAGAGGTACTGGTTACAGTGTAAGTGTAAGGGGGCAACCACTTTGATTTCCGAGATCCTAACCCTGGTGCCCTGAAATGAGACAGATGTTATGTGCTACTACAGCTATACACCAAATGTGCAGTTCGGTCCACGGGCAATGTGGCTAAAAGGAACATTCTTATCTTTGTGCTATGATGCTAAATGTGCATTTTGGTCTTTGTTTAATGTGGCAAAGATGCCAGTAACATTGAGCCACATGTAGGCTGCCAGTGACATTAAGTCACACGTAGTCTGCTAGTGATATTGAGCCACACTTAGGCTGACATAGACATTGAATCACACGTAGGCCAGGCTGACATAGGCATGGAATCGCACGTAGGCTGTGCTGTCATAGACATTGAGTCTCACGTAGGCTAGGCTAACATAGGCATTGAATCTCACGTAGGCCAGGTTGCCATAGACATATAATCACACGTAGGCTATGCTGGCATAGGCATTGCGTCTCACGTAGGTCAGGCTGACATATGCATTGAATCTCACGTAGGCCAGGCTGACATAGGCATTGAATCGCACGTGGGCTATGCTGACATAGACATTGAGGCACATGTAGACTGACAGTGACACTGATCTACATTGAAAATAAAACAGGCATAAAATAAAGCATTGTCAACCCATCACCCTCAGCGTTTCTCTTACAAAACCAGAAACGGAATTTCATAATTCTGTAATACTTATTTTAAAGCAATACTAAAAAAATGTGTTTTTTGTCCTACACATAAATAAACACAAAAATCTTGACTTCGAAAATAAAAAGAAGATGATATAACTTTAGAGGTGTAGTGAGATGTGAATTCTTTGGAATTAAGCGATAAAGATAAATCTATAACATATTAATAGATATTAGGTGTGAGTTGTCATGAATAAAAAGGATGGATATTTAGATTGGCATATTTCTAAGACGATATGAATCAGTTTTCAATACAATCAATGAGCCCCAACCTTAAGCTCAACCCAATACGTCATATGTTAAGCAAGGAAGATAAATCCTTCAGACCTAAGCTAAAAATAACTCTAAGGGAGGAAAACCACGTCATGATTTTTTTTTTTCTTTTCTTTTCCTTGTCGCTGGAAGCCTACGGTGGCAAGCAACACGGTGTAGAATTTCATCTACCGAGGCAGGGGACAATGGAGCGGCAATTTACCTGGGGGGAGGCGGGGGGGGGGGGGGAGAGGCTCTGTGTTTCGGTTGAACAATGGATAGGCAGGAAAGAATTGGGGGGGGGGGGCGATCTTACGTTCGACTTCGTCTTCGTTCCAATTCTGTGATCTTACGATTTAAAAAAAAAAATTTTTTTTAGGGATCTGAACATCTCACTTGTCTCCCTACAAAATCGTTACGGTAGAGTTATTCCCCCGTGTTTTTTTTTTTTTTGGGTGAAAATGGCGGGGGTGTATTAAGAACATACCAGAGTCTATGCCAAGGCAAAGCTTTTCAAAATAGTTGACATTTACCCCAGAACGCTCTCCGAGATTATTTCCATATCACCTCCTGGATTATTTCCATATCACCTCCTGGATTATTTCGATGTTTCTGGATTATTTAAATACTACCCTTCAAGATTATTCCATTACCATGCTCAAGATCAGACTGCCTCCAACTTTTAAAAATACAACAAAATTATTTTTAAAATAAGTATTTACTTTTTTTTTTGTTCAGGATTATAACTCTTGATGGGATAAGCAGAAACGAGTCGTGGTTCTAATAGTTTTGTAGATATTGTGTTTGAGTGACTATATTTAGAGTCGGAATGAAACGGGTTGCCTGAATCAGCCAGGAAAACCAACGACTTGGCAGAGTTTAGTCTCTGATTAACACGCAGGACTAGTTATCTTCTTTTTTTTAAAATAACGTCTGTGTGATATGTGCCTTGGACTGTCAATTCTATGGCCCCAGGGTTCAAAACCTGCTAGCCGAATAGTCTACTGTACAAAAGCTGCCTAACTCCTAGCCACACACACACACAAACACACAAAACAGCTTTGCTTATAACAAGCAAAATAAATATATACTTTTTTTTAAAAAAAAAGCTTATTTAATATATAAAGTACAATTAATGAATTAACTAATTGGTTAATTGTTTTTATTCACGTGTTGTCATCGACAATAAATAAATTGTGCAAAGTTTCTACTAGATCCAAGACTGGAGAGGGGGAGAGAAACAACGTGTACAAGATTCGACCCAGACGGAGTTAAAATAAGCTCTGTAAAAACGACTTTTTTTTTCAGTCAACGAAACACTAACAAACATTTATAAGTTTATTCTAGAGTTTAAATTTCGCCTATAATATGTTACCAGATCAATACGTCAGCAGATGTTGTCTATAACATGCTTTCTTCGGTCTACAGAATTAGCCTGTAATATAATAATAATAGTAATGATAATAATAATAATAATAATAATAATAATCTGTATTGTCCGTAAGGAAATTTGTCTTACAATTAGTGCATTACGCCAAACAAAAGATTATAACTATAAGAAACCAAAATGTACATTCACACCAGACTCAACTCATAATTTACATGTGACAAAGTTGATATCACATATTGATTTCCAGGGGAACACGAGAGAAGCTTTTTTTTTTTTTTAATGTATTTGTTAGAACTTACTAAGTATTTATAATTGTATTGACTTATAGAAAAGCGGTGGTAGATCCTAATATAAGAAGATAGTTGAACAAAGAGAAGCAGACAGTGAAACAAAGAGAAGCTGATATTTGAACAAAGAGAAGCAGATAGTTGAGCAAAGAGAAGTAGATAGTTGAGCAAAGAGAAGTAGATAGTTGAACAGAGAGAAGTAGATAGTTGAACAAAGAGAAGCAGACAGTGAAACAAAGAGAAGCTAATATTTGAACAAAGAGAAGCAGATAGTTGAGCAAAGAGAAGTAGATAGTTGAGCAAAGAGAAGTAGATAGTTGAACAAAGAGAAGTAGATAGTTGAACAAAGAGAAGAAGATAGTTTAACAAAGAGAAGTAGATAGTTGAACAAAGAGAAGTAGATAGTTGAACAAAGAGAAGTAGATAGTTGAACAAAGAGAAGTAGATAGTTGAGCAAAGAGAAGTAGATAGTTGAACAAAGAGAAGTAGATAGTTGAACAAAGAGAAGTAGATAGTTGAACAAAGAGAAGTAGATAGTTGAAGAAAAGAGAAGTAGATAGTTGAACAAAGAGAAGTAGATAGTTGAACAAAGAGAATTAGATAGTTGAACAGAGAGAAGTAGATAGTTGAACAAAGAGAAGTAGATAGTTGAACAAAGAGAAGTAGATAGTTGAACAAAGAGAAGTAGATAGTTAACAGAGAGAAGTAGATAGTTGAACAGAGAGAAGTAGATATTTAAACAAAGAGAAGTAGATAGTTGAACAAAGAGAAGTAGATAGTTGAACAAAGAGAAGTAGATAGTTAACAGAGAGAAGTAGATATTTGAACAAAAAGAAGTAGATAGTTGAACAAAGATTAGTAGATATTTGAACAAAAAGAAGTAGATAGTTGAACAAAGAGAAGTAGATAGTTGAACAGAGAGAAGTAGATATTTAAACAAAGAGAAGTAGATAGTTGAACAAAGATTAGTGGATATTTGAACAAAGAGAAGTAGATAGTTGAACAAAGAGAAGTAGATAGTTGAACAAAGAGAAGTAGATAGTTGAACAGAGAGAAGTAGATAGTTGAACAGAGAGAAGTAGATATTTAAACAAAGAGAAGCTGATATTTGAACAAAGAGAAGTAGATAGTTGAACAAAGATTAGTGGATATTTGAACAAAAAGAAGTAGATAGTTGAACAAAGAGAAGTAGATAGTTGAACAAAAAGAAGTAGATAGTTGAACAAAGAGAAGTAGATAGTTGAACAGAGAGAAGTAGATATTTAAACAAAGAGAAGTAGATAGTTGAACAAAGAAAATCAGATCACGTAACCCGAGAACAAATCAATCGATACGTTATGACGTCTGCTAGAGCATAGTCAACCTGTAAAAAGATACTTTCACACGATAGTAGCCGTTGTTTAGTCCCCGGTGTAGTGTTGCCCTTAGGTCAGTCAGTGTCTCGGTGTTACGTAGTTGCCTAAGTCGGTCAGGGAAGGTGTTAAGTTGCATGTCATGTTGTCGCGTTGCGTGCTCTGAGCTGGCAATCAAGAAGTTTCGGGTTGCGCTCTGGGCTTGAAGATAGTCAATTCGTTTTAAGGCGCATTCAGCTTATAGACTTGACAGAAAACGTTGACATTCAATGAAAAGCGTGGTCGTGTGGATTGTGGTCGTGTGGATTGTGCTCTGGGCTGTCGTCTCTATGGTTCGGGGTTCAAACCTTGCCTGCCTCTTATATTATGTGAGTTTTGGGTTAAGATGTAATCAATTCTTAAGAAACATTAAATCATGTTAAAAAAACAAGTTTTATGTATATCTTTGTCTTTTGTGTCTGCATGAGATGTGACAAAAATATGTAGGTTGGTTTGCGTGGCCACGTGAAACACTGCACTCATCCTTAATCTTTGGAATCGAGGACATTACCATTCACTCATTCATTCAGAATAAATTAATCAATAAGTAATACATTACGTAATTATCATCTCTTTTGAAGTTTCGTCTGTAATCTTTTGTAATGTGTAAGATAAAAAAAATAAGATAACTTCTACTTTATGAAGTTGATTGTGGTCTATAAAGTCTATTCTATTCATTTCTTGTACAAATTAGAATAAAAATCGCTACCATAAGGTGACATCTATTTATATAAATTGCATAATTTTATTTTTTCGCTGCTTCTTTTTTTTTTTTTTCACCTTAGAGGCTACCACATTCACTTCGCCTAGGGCCTCCAATCATTCAAGCCCAATCCTAGTCAGTGTTGAGGCCTACTGTAACGATTCGTCTCGGACGACTACTAACATCATTGTCTCGCTGATCGGTCACGGCGTTTTCTACTTTGGATTATATTCCAAATCAGAGCATTTTTTTTATAGTCTATCCTATATCAACATCAACTCTCGCGAAGATTCAACTTGATCCGAGAGTGGGTGGTGGAAAAAATAACGTCTATAATAATAGTACCAGACAGACGGACAGACAGACGGACGGACAGACATACGGAGTGAGTTGATATAAGCTTGGTAAAAAATAAACCGACAAGCCCGAAGGAAGCAATCCTTTGCGCTTTTCACTATGCATTGTTGGCAAAGGTTTCAAATGCCGGACTGCACAGACTCATGGCCGGAAAGGACCCACCGGCCGTAGCTTGGACATCTCTAGCCTTACATTTTCGAAACAAATAAAGTTGCTACAACAATAAATCCTTTAAAGCATAAAAATAAACTAAAAATATTATGACATTCATATTCTTCTTCATTCTTATTTAAAATGTAAGCAAAATAAAGAAAAAAATGGACGTAATCTTGTTTTCAAAAACATTCAAAATATTTTAAATATATTACGCAAAAAAAAAAAGTGAATTTAAGAAGCAAAGATAATTGGATTAGATATGCTTGTGTCTGCAAGAAAACGGGCTGTATTGTATTTGTCGCGTGGCGCGTGCAGCGTGTCGCGTGAGGGGCCGTGAAAACTCAAAATCTCCGTGAGCGAAACAAAACATCTGAAACACGCTCTTTTTTCCTTCCATGGTTGTGCTGGAGAAATTGGCAGGAAAAGATAACTCGGGCTTTAGTTCAGTTTAGCGTACGGTAATGTCCCCTCCCCCTCTACATATATTTTGACTTTTGGTTTAGGGGAAATTTCCCTCCGAGGCTAAACTAATTTTATTGCATTTAGCTCAATCTAGATGTTACGAGCGTAAGTTTAAAATACAAGACACATGGAAATGTCTATTACCAGATATTTGCATAGTCTGGTGTGTGTTCAGGCCAAGAGGGCTTCGCCAAAAACAACAACAACAAAAAAAGAAGGTTACCTGACGTCTGGTACATTATTTTAATTAACAAGTATAATTAATTGATGAAAGCTACGGGGTTGTTAATGGAATCGTGCGATTCTCGAATATTTGCTTTATTACGATAATGAAGCAACAATGCAATAGGGAAGAATGTATAAAATAAAAACGGTCGACAGATCATATGTGGTGCCCCAACTGTTCAACAGGCCATAAGATAGGTGAAGTAGAACAACCTATTAAACAAAAATATTTAGTTTGCCAAGTGAAGTAGATAAAAAGTGTACTTGTATTATGCATTATGCAATTGTATTATGTATTTGTATTACGTACTTGTATTATGCATTAGTATTATTGCGCGATGAAGGCCTACTCGTATGAACTGCTTTGGTCAGGTAACAGTAAGTGTAAAGGCTGTTTTAACTGTAGAAACTAATAAGGTGTTAACATTTCAAGAAACACCAGTCATTTTCAAAATAAAGCTAAAAATAGCTAATGACTTTCAACATAAGCAGAGACCTTGTTTAATAAATGTCTGTAAAATGTTTCAGAGTGGAAGATATTCTACTCCCTAGGCCTAAACATCCAGCAGAACGTGAAGGGTTTGAACCGGGACCATTGAGACGACCGAACGACAGTCCAGCGCACATACCACGCCATCCATCTCCTTTAAAACTACATCTATTTTTTTTTGTTTAAATATCTTTCTACTATTCCTCTGCAGCTTTCTTTTGTATTATAATCTTGTTAAAGTATTTACTTTCATTACCATTAACGGCCTTTTGCGTTTCTCTTACCATTAGTCAGCTAGACTACAAGCAAGTCCAGTTTTGTCTGACCCCAGTGTGTACTCAACATTTAATCTGAGATGAACCCTGCAATCTTCCTGCAATAACATTTCTTTCCACCAAACACTAAAGTCTTACAGCGAACTTCCATTTAAAGTCCTCGTCAACTCTTCCCCCCCCCAACCCCCCCCCCCCCACCACAACAGTTAGTAAGTACTTGCCTAACCTTCGTCCACTTCGCAATTCAGCCATCCATTCAGCACCACCCTTCCGCCACACCATCGCCCGGCCGACCGCCCCCCCACACACACACTCGCTCTACAGCCCCTCCTCACTCTCGCCACCCCCCCCCTCCCCCGCGCCGTCCCAATAAACACACAGTTCGATCTGGCCAGCCTTCAACCAACCGATGCATTTACCGCTGGTGCAAATTTTTAATACCCAGAATCTTTTGTCGGCAGCCGGTGTCATGTATTGTTTCAGAACGGTTCCGGTTGATTTAGCACCCGAGCGAGGACAGGGGCAGTCATTGTGTTACTCACAATAAACAGCGTTCTCTCCCCTTCCTTTATTTTTTCTTCTTTGCGTATACTGTTCGATCATTGCATGACTATATATATATATAAATCGTTTTCATTATGACACTGGCAACATTTTATATTTCTATCTGTTGTTTTTTTTCTTAGATTCCAAAAAAATAAAAAATTAATTAAAAATTTTCGTTTCGGAAATGAACAAAGTAATTGTTTCGGTAGTCATTTTTATTTTTAAAAAGTTAGCCCTTTCAGACATTCAGATCTTTTGAACATTGAGGGCATGTGATATGAAGCTCTTCTGTTTTTATAGCCGACTGTTAACTAAGGTGCTTTGTGGCCAGAACAACGACCAACCCGCCTTTACTAACTCAACGTATGTAAGGTACTTAACAGATTTAAGGTAGACTCAGGGGCGTCTTGAAATTCCTAAATTCAAAATTCCGAGATTCGAACTCGAGCGGACGAGAGCCCTCGGTTAGGAAGCCAAGCGCTGTATCAGATTTAAAACAGAGCAAAAATATTTTGAGTGTGGTACGACAGAGCGAGATTGTGTACGACCAACCCAAAATCTCGAGGAAAATGATTCCTTCCTTTATTAGGGTCATAGACCTCATGAGGTCACGCTGAAAAGTGTTTGGATTTATGTATCGTCGGCTGATAAAATGTTCACGCACGATCAGTTCCCGCCTTTCTTTTAGTCCCGATTGGCGCACTGACCGAAGCAGACGAAACACAATATATAAATTCAACCCAAACGGGAATTCCCATTAACAAAATGCAGTATTGACATTTTACTTATTTGATTAAAGACGCTTTGATTAATGTAAAAATCATTTCTTTTTTTATTCATTGATATGCTATATTTAATCATAGTAATTATATTAATACAGTTGTCCCCCTTGATGTAATGTGTCGTAGATATGTGCATGTACATAAAAAAAATTACAAAGATAGCACATATTATGCAAATTTTTACTACCATCTTGTAAAGTTTATAAGAAATGCATCGTCACTGATTATTAAAACATGTAGGCTTGATACGTACATACCGGCAACTTCCTAATCTTTGCTCATTGATGATGTACGCGTGTGCTATCGTTAACGTCTAAGGTTCGAAGCCAGGATTCAATTATTGTCACACAAACACAAACCTTTTCTTTTCCATTTTTTTGTGAACAGTTACTCAAAAGGTTTGTAATCTCTTGTTTAACAAAAGTCTAGCTAGGGAAGATAGAACAATTTAGTGATATTTTACTATAAAGTAAGATGGCTATCTGGTAATTTAGTGATATTTAGTATTAAGTAAGATGGCTATCTGGTCGTGAGATATGCGCGCTGGACTGTCGTTCGGTCGTCTCGATGGTCCAGTGTTCATACCCTGCCCGCTGCCATCCCCCGTCGTCCTGCGGGAGGTTTGGACTAGGATGTAGATTATCTTCAACTCTGAAGGCACACCCGAAACATGTACAACATTTTACAAAACAAAACCTTTTAGAAGACCTGGCCGAAATAAACTGGCCGAAGCAGACAAGACGTGGCACAAGGTCTTAAAACAATAAGATAATAAATGGAACCTGCACGCTTTGATCTTAACACACACACACACGCAGACACACATGCATTGAATTCGATCTTAACACACACACACACACACATGCATTGAATTAGTTTTAATATTTCAAGTCTTAAAGCTAGAAACAAAAACGTCTTGGCGAATAGATCTTGCAACAGACCAAGTGTTGACGAATCTATTCATTGACGCTACGTCCGTACGTGTGCCCCAAGACAAGTAGACCCAAGATTCAATGCAAGACCTTCCTTTTCTATATTTCATGAGCCTTCATTTCCCCTCCAAGTTTCTGGGCGCATCTCTCCGCAAGGAAAAACCCCCAGTCTTCCTGCAAAGTTCCATAACCACGAGAGCGAGCTACCTCGGCACTTGTCACAGACCAGTGGATGCTGGGCCCTTTGTTTGTTCGCGGCCCAGCAGTGATGCGAGAGGAGACCGGGGGGGGGGCGTGCATAGGGGGGGGGGGGAGAAAGAGCGGGTCACGCGTGAATGAACAGTCATAATGGCAGCTCGCTAAGTGCTTTTAAACTATTTAGATGAAAAAATAACCTAGGGAGCCTGTGGCTCACTTGAGGAGACGAAACACCACTCACGCGTTTATTGTTTTTCATAATTCGGCAATGTCACGTACAAAATGGGCGGGAACCATCAAACGGTAAAGGGCTGGACTTTGAAATTCACAGTGCAGTTTGATCAATAATGAACTCGCTTGGCTTCCTTTTCAAACTGTAAACTTTCTTTCTCTCTGTCTCTGTCTCTCTCTCTCTCTCTCTGTGTCTCTCTCTGATGTTTTATGGTTTTTTAAAGCATGACAAGAGAGATACCAGAGAGCCGGTGTTAATGAAAAATGCAAGTCTGATACACGGGAATATTTCTCATTCTTTGCTCAACGCTGATGTACGCAGTAATAAAGGTGAAAGATTGAAGCACATTCTTAATGAGCGAATGCGATCTTTAACGTCTAAGGTTCGAAAACAAAAAGTTCATTCTTACCTGATCGTTAGGACAGGTACGCCACGTGAGATGTAGGATATAAAAAAAAAAAGAATGATTTCATTGAGATTGTGATAGTAAGGCCCATGGCCTTGACAATGTCCAAGACTTTGAAGTTCACGTCAATGGTTTACAAGTCTGATCGTAGAACGACAATCTTTAAGTACAATCAGCGCAATCATTTACACTTAGACCGGTGTGTTTTAAACTAGAAATGTCAGGATTCAAACCATGACGATCCTTTTGCAGCGCGTTACCTTTTGACCACTACTTCTCCAGCTGACCTCTGATTGTTTCAATAACCCCAAACTGGGTGCCATAGTGGACGGGGGGGTATTTAGAGTAGGTAGGTACCCCTTTGACTCTTTTTAATCTAAGGGTGCATAGTATGTAAATCATCTGCCCTATAGGTCTGAAATACATCTTCTACCTCCTCTCTCTCACACCCCCCCCCCACTCCGAAAACTAAACCTGACGTTGTTTTTAAACCTCTTTCTTCTAATATAATACATTCTTTGCAATATTTTTTTTTTATATAACTTCTGCTTTCTTTTTGCTTGTTTCTTAATTAAGGTTTTAAAAGTGTTTTCTTCTTCAATTAAAGAGAGAATGTTCCTTTGTAGGCCTTTTTGACGACTGAGCTCGTAGGACAAAGCCCAAAAGTACAAAGGTATTATAGAGGTAGGACAATGCTATATTCTTTCACTCCACTCATTCCTATCTGTAGATCGTGTATCTATGATCTCCGGACATTCATTGAGACATCCCAGGTGTGCCCCTGGGGGGAGAAAAACACGCTTACCAACGAGCCCGAGCTCTACCAATCTCCCTATCAGTGGGGACACCTCTGACCAGCGCTTTGATGTTGACGATTACAACAAATTACGGCTTAGGGTTTTGGGGCTGCGGGCTCCGCTACTTGGGGCTTTGAATCTCGGTTAGGACAGGTGAGAAGAAGCGAGATCTAGTTAGCTTGGGGAGATAACTCCTCCATCAAGACTAACTAGACCTCAGGAGTTGCAAGGTGTTTCATTACAATAGTGAGTACATTCTATTAATTACACAACTGAGTTACTAAAAATAATGAGTTTGGCTTTTGGCTACGTGAAACATTCTGTAGAAATTGGTAATTACTGCCCTTGTTGCTATGCGATACTTTCTTTAGACGCAGGTAATCGCTACCCCTGTTGCTAAGTGATAGCGATCTTTACAAATGGCTGGTTGTTGGCTTGTTTCTGTGATGCATAACGTATGTATAATAATTAGCAATAGATTAAGTCCTTTTATGTTAAAAAATGCCCATTTAACAGCAAATTTTTAGTTTTAAAGAATGCTTAATGTATATTGCATATATTGCCATATATACCAGTGTGCATATCGACGTATACTCCATTGTATATGCCAGTGTGTATACTAATCTTTATATCAGAGTTCATAAAGGTTTATTTATCAAGAAAGTTTTTCTAAGAAGATGCAAAAATGACCATGATGTCCGACGAATATTCATGAGTCTGTTCAAACCATCAATTAAAAATGCCTTGAGAACGACAATTATTATAGTGTCTGTTGTGGGTATTAATCCAGGTGACTGTCATAGAAACAATTTCAACTTATGAATACATTTTGGTAAGGACCTTTATGCATACTTTAATTCGCAACTTAACTTTATTACAGATCTCTTTCGACTGGATGCGCTTAGCTCTTGATCAAGATGTCACAATGGTTCTTCGTTTAAGTCTAATTCTTTGTGAAATCTAACTGCCCAATGGCCAATCGTCTGCCGGAGACCTTAGTTTGGGGCGGGAAAAACATAATTCCTCATTACGAAATAAAATAATTTGAATCCTTCAATCAATAAGTGACCTTGACCTGCCAGATGTACGTTACTAAGGGTAGCAATGTCCACGCCCAGCCGGGTTAGTTCCATTGCCACCAGGGCACATTTCCGCTATGGGCAGTCGTTCACCTCATTTTCCTGCTTTGTGCGGACCTCCCAACATTAAATTTTAAGAGGCAGCCTTTTATTTTTTTTTTCAGGGGTGATTCGCCGTTACGTGATACACTGCTTGGCATCCAGCGTCCCCTAGGTATTTTTATAGACACCCGACTCGAGCAGACTTGTGTTTGCTGAACTTCTAAAGGCAGCACGGAAAACCTTCTCATAGAAACCCCTCCCTCCACTGGTCCGCAAAAGAGATTAGACCATAGTTTGAGTAGGCCTATATCGCTTTAAGCGTGAAAGCTGCGCTAATAAAGAAAAAAAAAGTAAATAAATAAATTGACAAAAGTAAACTTATCAGAAAGCTTGAAACTTATGGACTGATTGGACCATAATATAAATTAGATTCTTCTATATCTAGTCTACTCAAACCGAATTGTAAGGTTTTTCCTTTCAGAGCTTGCGATCTATGGGGCAGATGATCTGTTTCAATGGCCAACGGTTAATAAGCAGGGTGTTATGTGGCCAGCACAACGACCAACCACCTTTACTTTCACCAATTAAAGTCAGGTACCCATTAGAGTTGGGTGGATTCAGGGGCGCCCCAAAAAATCACGATATTCACAATCCCAGTCTTCACCGATATTCGAACCCAGAACCCCATGTTCGGGAGTCGAGCGCTTAACCACTCAGCGACCGCAACGAATTGTACCCTAAATAAAAAAAAAATTTAAAAAAATACATTAACAGCATTTGTTTTCCTTTTGTTTTTGTTTTTTAAATAATAATATTAACTCAGTGTTCATATATATATATATATATGTCTAGACGTCTGTGTTCCAAAAATGCTTTTTGATGTCATAGAAACTATGTATTCATAAATTTCTTTTTTATTTCCCGCAATAATATTCAACTGTAGCATCGGTCTATTTTCCTCCACCTATTGTAATTTCCTGTTTGCTAGATAGAGCGCTCACCTTTGTTTCAGATCTGATAACTCGGCTCCCAGCTCAGTTATTGTCACTGCCATCCATCATATCTGGACGAGAGAGGCAGGGAGGGGGGGGGGAGGAGATCGAGTTGCCGTGACAATGGATGTAAACATTTTCCCTTGGCGGTAGGAGAACACTACTCTGAAGTCGCGGTAATTACAAACCTCAATTATCTCCCCCACCAATCTGGACAACGTGGGGTCGGACCAGCGTTGACGACAGCGGCACCACGGCTTGGCCAGGGAACACACACCTGATCGTTAGGCCTGGTTAACGGTCGCAGCCTTTCTCCGATACAGCATTTGCTGTATCTTATTAATGCATTCCCACATCTAATGCCGTCAAAGAGATGAAACAGTGAGATGAAAGTTCTGAAGTAATGCCCCACTAGACAGTATATGCTAACCATCTCTATAAGGCACAATGTGTAGTAGGATAGAGCTGTTGATACCCCCCCCCTCCCCAACCCAGAGAGCTTTGTAAATTGCGTTTTAGATCTTATTGAAACCAGTTTTAAGTTGAACAAATAAAAGTATATACATCTTCTCACTTAGGTTTTGTAAAGGATCCACAAAAGCAATTCTGCTATCCTTCTTGGAACAGTACCAGGAATAAGAAGAAGAGGCAGACAGAGAAAAGCGATGGGAGGACACCATAAAAGAATGGAGGTTTTAAACAAGGCAAAATACAGGGAGGAATGGAGAAAGACAAATCTAGCTTAGTGCCCCAACGGTCCAACAGACTAAGGGATAGTTAAAGGTAAAAAAAAATCTTATATCCAGTCCACTAAGTTCCTCGTGAGCTCACTGCAATGCTGTTTGGCTTCAATTTTGCTTTAATGAAATGTTAACATCTGGAAGCCAGTGCAGTTCTGCCCACTAAGTGCTTCTCCGATACTGATGAGGAGAAACGTTCAGACTAATAAACTTCCTTTGGACTTGTACACAATTCCGTAGAACTCACGCCTTATCAGCAAACGTGTGGACGACTGTGTGATGTCCAGGAACATTGTTGATTAGCCCAGCTTTAAGTATATAGTGTTGGACATGAAAACATCAGAACAATAAATATTCAAGCTGATCTGTCAGCTGGTAAAAGCAACAAAACGAAACCATTAACTATGAACAATTTTGGATCCTCTTTCTTTGTAATGAACATGAAAAACTGATATTATCTAAACCACTCACTTCTGCTCCTAAATCTGCGACTATAACCTTATAATTGATAAACTCCATCGGGTACATTACATTGATCAATAAATAGTCTAAATGATGTAGAAACATGAGAACGCCTGTTTTAAAACAAGTTATGTATTTGTATATACTTATGTCATTGTTGTTTTTTTTTTACATTTCGACAGTGACCTAATCGGAAAGCAAAGTACATTCTTTGTAATGAATATGAAAAACTGATCTTGTTTAGACCACTCGCTTGTGCTACTATATCATCGACTATGACTTTATAATGGATGAACTCCGGCGGGTCTATTACTCACTAACCTTGACACTGCTCAACACTAGTATATGGTCTGGACGTGGATGCGTTAACCTGTTTGTCTTGTGTGCTAGTGTAAATGAAAGTATAATCTGAATAAATCAATAAAAAAAAGCAAATATATACATGTCTTTCCACCCGGTAAAAATGTCAATTATTAAGAGTCACAAAAAAACTAAAACAAATTAATTCCACTTACTCATGGTAAACCAGTAAGACAGACTAAAAACGCAAAATACCTAGGTGTTAAGATAAATGAAAAACTGTCATGGAATCCACATATTGATGAAACTATAAAAAAAATCAAACAAAGCATTAGGATTTATTAAAAGAAATTTCTATAAATCAAATAAGAACATAAAACTAAAATGTTATTTAACCTTGGTTAGGCCAATAATAGAATATGCATCCTCTGTTTGCGACCCCTCAACTCAAGAAAACATTAAGAAACTGGAACAGACACAAAATAGAGCAGTAAGATTCATAACAAACGAATATTCACATATGACTAGAGTAACACCTTTAGTAAAATCACTAAATTTAGAAAGCTAGTCAGTTTCATTATAGGATACTACAGTCTCTCCATTCTTCTCTCTGTGTTTCCCTCTGTACATGTTTCTCTCTTTATCTGTATGACTCTCTCTCTCTCTCTCTCTCTCCCATCTCTCACTCTCTCTCTCTCTACTTATATGACCCCCATTTCTAACAGCTGTCATTAAATGCATTATTGTGCTCTGATTGTCTGTCTGTCTGTCTCTCTCTGTCTCTCTCATTATTCACTCACTCATTCTGTCTCTCTTTCTTATTCCAGTACCAATATCCTCCCTCCCCCCCCCCCAACACCCTCTACCTGATCACGGATCATTAAGCCGAAGTGCCAGTGGCTATACCCGCTAAGCGGCCGGGCAATGGCTAGGCAGGGCGTTGTGCAAATATTCCATTCTCTTTTCACGGATCTATGTCTATTAGGGGGCGCCAGTGATAAAAATCGAAGTCCCCGTTGCCCGACGGAAACAAAAGACTTAATGGTTCGATGTGGAAAATTATCTTGGAAACAAATCAAAAGCTGTCAATATCACGTCCTATGACGTCACACCGCCCATCACTCTCCAGCCCCCCCCCCCCGATCCCTTCTGCATTATCCACGTAATGACACTCGATGTCCCTTACAACCAGACCCTATCAACCTCAACGGTTGATGCAAACACGTTTTCATCTGTGTAATCTTCGAATTTCTTCATTTGCAAAAAAAAAAATCTTTAAAATTTCGAGCCCAAGCATGAGGGCCGAGACGTGATTCTAACGTGCGGAGGGAGGGGTGGTGGGGTAAAGGAAGAAGGCGCCGGCAGCCCGGAATGCTGTTGTTGATTGCAAGGTGTGATTGCCCAATGATTGATGTTGGACAATGCTGTTGTTTTAGTGGTTCGCAAGTGAGTAGGCAGCAGCCATCGGATGCTCTCGGAAGGATAGAAATGTTGGCTACGAGCGAGGCGTAATGTCAGCGTCAGTATTGTATGTTTTGTACTGTGAGGAATTCTGAAATCCAGAAATCCAGTTTCCTATACAAAGACCATAACATGGCGTTGAGATAAAATGTTAGCAAGAAAGGGGAAGCTTTCATTAAAATTATATTATCCTATAGGATGATAAGTGTAACAAAAAAAAAAAGGATCTGATATAGCAACTTTATAATAAAAGAGTATACGCACTAATTTAAGTTATTTAAATATGCATGTAGATGTATTTGATAAATTTCAGTTTTGGAAATTGTCGCCCTTGTTCTAAAATTAAAATTGTCATGGTAAATAAAATGTATTACAAACATTTATCGATTATCACTAGGGACATAGAATGTATTGTTGATACAAGATCAAAGACTATTCAAACAGAGAGAGAGAGAGAGAGAAAGTGGGATACAGACAGAGAGAGATAGAGGGAGAGAGAGAAACAGAGAAAATGGGATACAGAGTGAGAAAGTGAGTACAGAGAGAGAGAGAGAGAGGCATTGATATAGAGAAAGTGGGATACAAAGAGGGATAAAGAGAGAACAAGTGTCATACAGAGAGAGAGAGGGATAGAGAGAGAAAGTGGGATAGAGAGAGAAAGTGGGATAGAGAGAGAAAGTGGGATAGAGAGAGAAAGTGGGATAGAGAGAGAAAGTGGGATAGAGAGAGAAAGTGGGATAGAGAGAGAAAGTGGGATAGAGAGAGAAAGTGGGATAGAGAGAGAAAGTGGGACAGAGAGAGAAAGTGGGATATAGAGAGAGAGGGATAGAGAGAGAGAGGGATAGAGAGAGAAAGTGGGATAGAGAGAGAAAGTGGGATAGAGAGAGAAAGTGGGACAGAGAGAGAAAGTGGGATAGAGAGAGAAAGTGGGATAGAGAGAGAAAGTGGGATAGAGAGAGAAAGTGGGACAGAGAGAGAAAGTGGGATATAGAGAGAGAGAGGGATAGAGAGAGAGAGGGATAGAGAGAGAAAGTGGGATATAGAGAGAAAGTGGGATAGAGAGAGAAAGTGGGATAGAGAGAGAAAGTGGGATAGAGAGAGAAAGTGGGACAGAGAGAGAAAGTGGGATATAGAGAGAAAGTGGGACAGAGAGAGAAAGTGGGACAGAGAGAGAAAGTGGGACAGAGAGAGAAAGTGGGATAGAGAGAGAAAGTGGGATAGAGAGAGAAAGTGGGATAGAGAGAGAAAGTGGGATAGAGAGAGAAAGTGGGATAGAGAGAGAAAGTGGGATAGAGAGAGAAAGTGGGATAGAGAGAGAAAGTGGGATACAGAGAGAGAGGGATAGAGAGAGAGGGATAGAGAGAGAAAGTGGGATATAGAGAGAAAGTGGGATAGAGAGAGAAAGTGGGATAGAGAGAGAAAGTGGGATAGAGAGAGAAAGTGGGACAGAGAGAGAAAGTGGGACAGAGAGAGAAAGTGGGACAGAGAGAGAAAGTGGGACAGAGAGAGAAAGTGGGATAGAGAGAGAAAGTGGGATAGAGAGAGAAAGTGGGATAGAGAGAGAAAGTGGGATAGAGAGAGAAAGTGGGATAGAGAGAGAAAGTGGGATAGAGAGAGAAAGTGGGATAGAGAGAGAAAGTGGGATAGAGAGAGAAAGTGGGATAGAGAGAGAAAGTGAGATACAGAGAGTGAGGGATAGAGAGAGAAAGTGGGATACAGAGAGAGAAAGAGGGAAAGTAATATGAAAACAAGAGAGAAAGAGAAAAGGTTAGAAAGTGGAGAGAGAGAGACTGAGAAACAGAGACAGAATGTAAATGAATAACAGAAAGAGAGAGAGAGAGAGAGAAATAGGAGAGGGACACACAAGAAGTGTGTGTGTGTGTGTGTTTGAATGTCTAATAGAGAGAGAGAGAGCGCGCGCGAGGAGAGTTGGATAGTCAGACAGGATAGAGAGAGATGACAGAGAGATAGAGAATGAGAGAGAAGAGAAAGAGACAGAAAAAAAAAACAGGAGAAATGAAGCATATGTCTTTAAAGAATGTACTCTGCTTAACGCCGCCACCAAGTCTAAAAATAGACCAAGTCTGCAGGAGTTTAACGAAGGGCAGATAACCCTAACAACTGTTTAATTAGTGAATACGTTCGACACGACAACTCATCATCCAGACCATGCTAATTGGTTTCATAACTGACGTCATATTACCACCTACGTGACACTGGGGTGTCGCCCCCCCCCTTCCCCATCACGGAAGCCGCTCGAACCAAATTAAAATACAAACGGACAGCACTCTGCGCGCGAGTCAAAACAAACATGGCGGGCATGGAGGACAGTTAGAGTGATCCAGGGGAGTTCGATGACTTGCGTCCACAACGCAATCCACACCAGACGCTTACTTGGCAATCCACTGTTATTTGTCCATCAATTACGGGAATCGCCATGTATTGGTAGCCGGTGGGGGGGGGGGGGGCGGTAAGGGGTATAAAGAAGACTGCAGGATAAACAACATGAAATCAATGGAAAATGCTAACTGTAAGGAAAAGGGGGGGGGGGGGAAGGTCTTCCTTTATTTTCTTACTTTTTGCTTTACATCGCCTCAATATTTCTCACGATTGCTTTCTCTTCTTTTACTTCGCTACTCTAGTCTATGTCTCATCCATTCATTTATCCATCCCAAGCGCTACAGCCCATGGAGGGCCCCGGCCAGCTTCAGCACATCTCTCCGTTCAAATCTATCCTGTTCTTTCCATGCCCTGACTCTGAGCTGCTGTAGATCTGCCTTTACGTCAGCAAGCCACCGTGCTCGTGGTCTGCCCTTTGGGGCGCCTGCCTGTTTGGTTTTTGCCCGTGAACAATCTTTGCTCCTCTGTTCTCTGGCATTCGTTCGAGGTGACCTGCACAAGGTAATCTCCCTTTGTGTGTCCGTCACTGTGAAGATATTATGTCTCAAAGAAAGCTTATTGGATCTTTAAAATCACAAAGTAAGCAGAGAGCACACTACTGTTGGACTGACTCAGTGAAATGTACTCTGTTATTCTAGAAGTATCCAATATCAATGAACAGCCAATACAGTATCTTTAGGCATACAGGAGCTGCAATTAAAAAGGTATCGCCCACGAAGATGATGTGACCAAGTGACACACGT
The DNA here is from genome assembly GCA_036873155.1 of Biomphalaria sudanica. Classification (NCBI taxonomy): domain Eukaryota; kingdom Metazoa; phylum Mollusca; class Gastropoda; family Planorbidae; genus Biomphalaria; species Biomphalaria sudanica. The sequence goes on from JAZGLO010003516.1 coordinate 89,777, forward strand.
AACACAATCAATGTCACATGCTGCATGGCAGTCAACTGTGTCAATGGACAAGAGACAGTACTAGTACATGCAAAAATGGCCCGTGTTATGGCCTTCGTGGACCACAGACATAGTGTGTAAGGCAGTTCAGTACAGGCGACGAGGAGACCGGGACTGTTAGTCCGAGGTGGAGTCCTTAAGTGAAACGTCTGAGTCAAGGATGAGATAGAGAGACAGCAGAGTTTAGGACGGCAGTACGGTGATTTACAGTGTAACATTTGTAGTCAGTTTATTGTGCTGTCAATTGTGGCGTATTGGCTGTTATTTTATTTATTTACTTATTAAAGTACCAGATTAGTTTGGAACTTTTGTCGTCAAGTTCGGTGTGTTGTGTTGAGCAGTTGTTACAGAAGGCTTGATGAGGAGAGAGAAACGTAACAATATGATGCGGACACAGTATGTCGGAACGTGGCTGAATACTGGAGTTTAGAAAGAGATCTATATCTGGCCATTATGTAAAGCACGTTTAATTTTGTAGGCATGTAGACGAATTGACACCTAAAATCAGGACATCTCTTGCACCAGTCACGATCGTAGATAATTGCAAAATACAAAGGAACATTGACTAATCGTAGATCATTGTATTACAGATTATTTCTAATTCAGTTTAATACTAGGGAGAAAGAGAGAGAGACACAGACAGACAGACAGAGAGAGAACTGTGTCAAGTCTAGAGAAGTTCCCTTTCAGACCTTGCGATCTATAGGACAGATGATGTTAAGGTCATCTGTTTCTGAGGTCAACGGTTAACGAGCAGGGTGTCATGTGGCCACCGACATTCGAACCCAATTGTACATTTTTTCAAGCATAGTTCTTGAACCTGCCAACTTTCCAAACTTTTCTAATGTTGTTTCCTGAGATGCGCAGATGTTTGACCAAATTGCTCTTGTGTTGCTTTGCCCATCAGAGCGTGACCAGACAAGATTAAGATGTAACAACCAGGGCAACGGTATTTAGAGGATTAAATCCAGACATAGATGTTAGGGAAAGGTGAAGACCTGTACATCTGCTGGCTTACAAAAAAAAATCTGTTGTGTCCCTTGTTACTAAATGTGGAGACTTCGATGTTTTGAGAATCTAACAGTTTGTTGTCTTTGACTAATGAAGTGAGACCTAGAATGTTAAGCCGTGAGAAAGGCGGGTAACAGGTCCTTAAGTGTACAAATTTTCCTAACGCAGGTTCTCACACTAGGTTTGAGCCATGATTTTACATTATTTCGAAACAAGAGGCAGGTTTTACCATACAAGTAATTCACTTGGCCATATGAAGATATAGGGCCATTAAGTATTTTTAAATTGTTAAATTATTATAGAATGTATATTTTTGGCACGTTATGTTTCAGAGTATATATTGGAGGGGGGTGAAAGGTAAAATGCTTTATGTATTTCCAATATAATGCTGTACAAATGTTAAATTTGCTGAAATCTGAGTTCTATGTTTGGCCTTCCATATAGCGTATGGACGTCTAGGGTCGCCGCGTTTAGTTTACACAAGTGACTCTACTTATACTGGTATACTTACTGATTTTGGATAGGTCTAAGTAAAAATGAATACTTCATGCTTGTTTCTGAAGAAGTCAATATAACAACCACTCAGCAAAGTCTTTAGATTTGGAGTTCATCAAATTTCATTATATGCAGTTTTAGAACGAGATGTCCCATTAAGAAGGCGTGCCCATAGGACCCAAAATTACAAGACGCGTAGCGAGTCTTAATGTAAAAAAAAACAACATTTTTTTCTATATTCATATTTCAAAAACCAGAACTACGCTCCGTTCTCGTCAACTGGTCGCATCTATACGATTTCATTTCGTCCGATACTTTTGGAGCTACGTAGAGGCTATGCGGACCCATTGAAATTTTAGCAGAAGTGAAGAATTTCCTAAATAGACTTCATTATTCATTTGCCGTCTTAGTTCGTAAAACGACCATGGTTCATCTTGTAAAGCATTCCTCGCTATGATTTTAAAACCCTAATATCAGAGAGGCATTTTCGACCGCAAACTTCGCAATAATTAGTTAACAACTATTGTTTTTAAAAATATATTTCAGAATTATCTTCGATCCAATGGCTGCCAAGGAATAATCACTGAACTATGCACGAAAAGACAACAAAAAAAAACAAAAAAAGCAGGCGATGAGAATCCCTGATGACTAAATATTAGTTCCGGTTTGACTACAGACTGTGACGAAATATTTTCTTTTTTATTGTTTTAAAGCTTGGAGGTACAGCTCACGTGATCAACACGTGGACGATTCACTGTACAGACCCCAGCAACAGGTGCTGAGCTTCAAACAAGTTATTATACACTTTTTTTTTAAATTGTTTTTACTAATGTGATTGTAGATTAAATGCAGATCAAAATAGGGTTTTATTTTTTTCAATGACGATAGGACAAGGAGGGAGAAAACTGGTCGGTTGTTACTTTGCCCTTACATTGTTTCCCTTTGAAGAGCTCTTTAAGACTTGAAGTCATTTAATTAAGTGCTAAATTATACTCACGCAGTGAAGATTTAGAGAAGTATAATTTAGACAGGCAGACGGACCAATCAGAAATATATAGGGGCTCTTTTACCTTGTAAGTTTTACAGAAACCTACATTTAGTAACTCAATAAACGTATCTATTGTGCATGACCTTTCTAACTAACTAGTCTACTCATAATCAGATGAAATTACATTTAATCTGCAATATTCACAATTATCAAATTAGTTTCACATTAAACCAGTTTTATTCACACTTAACCAGTAGGCCTATATTAGAGGCGCGATGGCTGAGTAGGTCCCCGGTTCGAATCCTGGTGAAGACTGGCGATTTTCAATTCAGGATCTTGAGTCTACCCAGCAGTAATGGGAACCTAACACCATCTGGTGCAAAGTAAAGGAGCTAGGTCGTTGTGCTGGCCACACGACTCCCTCGATAACAGTGGGGGCCACAAAAAAAAAAGAGCTTTACATCATCTGCGCTATAAATCGAAAAGTCTAAAAGGGGAACTTTACTTTTTGCTAAGAAGTTCTATTCACATTTAACCAGTTCTATTCACATTTAACCATCTCTATTCACATTTAACCAGCTCTATTCACATTTAACCAGTTCTATTCACATTTAACCAGCCCTATTCACATTTAACCAGCTCTATTCACATTTAACCAGTTCTATTCACATTTAACCAGTTCTATTCACATATAACCAGCTCTATTCACATTTAACCAGTTCTATTCACATTTAACCAGCTCTATTCACATTTAACCAGCTCTATCCACATTTAAGCTCTATTCACATTTAACCAGCTCTATTCACATTTAACCAGTTCTATTCACATTTAACCAGCTCTATTCACATTTAACCAGTTCAATTCACACTTTGCCAAATCCATTCCCACAACCAGTTATTATTGTGATACAAACACACAACATATGTTTTAGAAGGATAGGTTTCGTCAGTGGAAGTATTTTTTCAATATAATCCATAGCATGCACTCACAAGCAGACACGCACACTATACCACAAACACACACAAATATCACACACAACGACACGAGCGCGTGCAAATTTAAAAGCAAACAGATAAAAATTGACGAAACTGTGAAGTACATGAGCACTCTAGGCTGACCTCATGTGGCGAAAAACAAAGAACAAGTCTGTGTGTTGATGTGGGTGTGTGTATGTCTATGTGTTTTGGTGTGGCTGTGTGTGTATTGCCAAATGTGGGATGTGTTGGTGAGTGGCTAAAACTGCTTGGCTATCTAACAAGGGGACTCATGTTCGAATCCCAGGTCGAGCAGAGTTGTGTTTGCTAAGCGCCAAAGCCTGGTAAACCTGCTAACCACAAAAGAGGCTGGACCATAGCGTACTAAACTTGATATATGTCATGAAAGATGCGTCTTATGAAAGCGTACCCTAAAAAAAATCGTAGAATGTTTGCGTGTTCTTCTAGAGTTAAAATAAAAGACGGATCTTCAGTTTCGCAGAGCTTAACAGCAAATTGCAGACATCCCACGTCAAGATGTTACCTATAAAACAGACTTCAGACATTCCACATCAAGATGTTACATATTAAAAAGACTCCAGACATTCCACATCAAGATGTCACCTGTGAAACAGACTTCAGACATCCCACATCAAGTTGTCACCTATGAAACAGACTTCAGACATCCCACATCAAGATGTCAACTATGAAACAGATTTCAGACATCCCAAATCAAGATGTCCCCTCTGAAACAGACTTCAGACATTCCACATCAAGATATCACCCATGAAACAGACTTCAAACATTCCACATCAAGATGTCACCTATGAAACAGACGAATGAGATGAGCAGAACTGAGAGGACTTCTAATCGCAACACTGGGATGCGGGGGCGTGTATTCTACGTAACGCTGACGTCCGTGTCAAGTCTTGTATCTGGATATCTGAGAGAAGGTTTCTCTGCTTCAGTTAGACTCTTAGAAAACACAACTCAATTCGGGATTCAAACTTGAGCTTGCCTGGTAGGTAGCGGTTTTCGCCACTGAGCTACACGCCCCATTCTAAACTCATCACGTGATCAGTGTTTGTTTATTTCTTTTTGCTTTACCTAAGTCATAATTTATAAAAAGAATGTAAGTTGTGGACGGTCGTTGACTTTGTAGCACCAAACTGCTAGTAGACAACTAAACGGCTGTAGGCGTATATCTTAATTTGTAAAACTTCAAATAACTTGAAATAACTTCTTTGTGTATAAAACTAAACATAACTTTTATTACAATATAAACAAATTCAACTTGGGATTAAGTGAAATCAATGTAATAGACTTGAGTAATAATATAAAATGGTATTCTGAACAAAATATAATTCACTACAAAAACATGTCTTTCAGTCTGACGTTCTGGAGCCGTCTCTACTGTCTAAAACCGCTGACGACAATGCTGCATGTCTTGCATCATTCATAATCAATCGCTAACATCTTGCCACCGTCACCATAGAAACACACACACACACTCCATAACACTGTATGTAAAAGAAGCAATGCTGATTTCGAATATCATCCTTAACGCTTAGCAACAACTATTTCTAACAAAATGTCAACTTTGGGCGTTCCTTACACATCGGAAGATATTGATTTAATCAGATTGTCAATGTGCTGAAACATTTAGAACAGTTATCAGTCCTTCGAAAAAAAAAATAATAGCTTTGATTCCGCAGATTAAGGATGGAATATATCTCAAAGACTGTGACTAATACTTGAAATCAACTTAAAGCTGTATAAGAAGTGAGCCAGTCTTCAATATGAAATCCCGTGCCCAGAGGAGGGAAGAAAAAAATACAGAGACACACACACACACACACACACACACACACACAGAGACACTAAAACATAACTGAGGGGAAGATTATGGCGGGGGGGGGGGAGGTAGGGAGAGATTGTGGGGAAGGGGTAGAACTGCTACCTCAACCGGGTTCAAATCCCGTGTAATTTGCGCGCAAAGAACCCTGAGATCCGCTACGAACCGGAAGTGATGCTGGAACAGCCATTGAAGACACATCAGCCAACTTCCGGCACGCTCTGGAACCAGAGTCACGTGACCACTTGAGTCCTCTCGTGGGCCGGAAGCCACGCGAGCCTTGATAGGGAGGTGCGGATTTCTGGACGAAATCTAATTCCGAGTTCTCACCGCCCGAGTTAGTTCGTAGAAGTGCATGCCGGGGAACAATGGAAGCCTATTTTGTTTTCTTTCAAAACGAGCAGAGGACGCTGAAATAGTAACGTACCGCGTTATTCAAAATGGATTTTGGCCATTTAGTGACACTAAGAATACTTGGATGAGACCCAAATCTAAGATGGATAAATTAGCCGGCAGTCTAAAGAGCTATGTCAGTTTTATAATGGCTGTCTTGTCATGCGGGTTTCGCACTGGACTGTCGTTCGGACTTATCGATGGTCCAGGGTTCAAACCCTGCCCACTCCCATCCCCCGTCGTCCTGCGTGAAGTTTGGACTGGGAAGTAAATTATCTTCAACGCTGTAGGAACACCCGAAACATGGGGGGAAAAAAGTTACAAACATTAATAATGAATACTAAGAATCTTGCTGAGCATATTTGTATGAATAGATAGACTGTATCAAAGAAGACCTTGTTTTGCTGTAGTATCGTACCAATATGGCTCATTATTTTCTAAACTTTAACCAGTAGTAGTAATAACTGTGGACAAAATCACCAATGAAATCATGCGTTATATATTAGAGATTTTCAAGATAAACTAAGCAATGTCAAGGACGCTAAACGTCATTGTCGCCAACTAATTTAAAAATAGTTGAAACACAACATCTTCTTATCTTATATATTACAGACGTTACTTCAAAAAATAAAAGAAGATAATTACGTCATTTCATGTGTCAATCTAGTCACGTATGTTAATGACTTAAACTCTCCTAAATTGTTGGTTTTCCTGGCTGATTCAGGCAACCCATTCCATTCTCTATAGGGACTATCAATACGTGTCAGTTAATATCTGCATCAATATTTGTATCAACTCTTCGCTAGTTACCGTTAGTTAGCTTACCATTTCTTTTGAAATAATTAGTAAGCCATAGAGGAACATGTTAACGCTTTTCTCTGTATTGAAATTATTTTGTGCGATAAACAGAATAGCTTTGAAAATTGGATTCTGAGCACAAAAATTAATTATCTACCTTTTAAAAAACACCTATCTCATCAACACTTTTCCTTTATTTTGTACACCGGAGACACAAAAAACAAAACGCTAGCTATTAATAGTTTTTTTTCCCGCCATGTATGAAAATGTCCGATATCGGTAAATAAACAATGTCTCTGAATATCTTTGCAAGTTGATTATATGTAGGTAAGTGACGACACTTCCGGTTGTACCCGAATACAATTTGGATGGTAGACTTTTAGTACAATCAAATCACGGCTGTGCTAGTAGAACCAAAGAAAGGGGGAGTTGTAAGTAAGATGGAGGTCACAGGATGGTGTGATGGTACGATAATATAAGGGATGGTATGCCGCTAAATATGAAATCACTGTGGCTAAGATGATGGTATCATGGCACACTAAATGGTACTATAATACACAGGATGGTACGATAATTTAGATGATGGTTTGCTGGTATAAACATGAAATCACTGTGGTTAACATGATGGTATCGTGGTACACAAGATGGTACTATAATGTACAGGATGGTGTGATGGTAGACATAATGATAAAAAAATATTACATAATGTTCGACATTTTGAAATGGCAATACACAGGATGGTATTTTGATTTACAGAATGGTATGATGGTGCACATGATGTTAATGTTCGTATGATAATATAAGGGATGGCATGATGGTATAAGAGATGGTATGATGGTAAAAGGGATTGTATGATTATATGAAATGGTATGATGGTATAATGGATGGTATGATGTATTAGAGATGGTATGTTGGTATAATGGATGGTATGCTGATAGAAGAAATGGTATGATGATATAAGGGATGTCATGATGGTAAAAGGGATGTCATGATGGTAAAAGGGATGGTATGATGATATAAGAGATGGTATGATGGTATAAGGGATGGTATGATGTATAAGATGTTGTATATGGGATGGTATGATGTATAAGGGATGACTTCATGGTATAAGGGATGATATGATGATAAGGGATGGTATGATGTATAAGGGATGGTATGATGGTATAAGAGATGGTATGATGATATACAGGATGGCAATATGGTTTATGAGTTGGTATAACGGTCGCCACAAAGTTCGAGATTAAAAACAGGACCACAGCGCAAATGGCCACAAGATGACCCGCTGACCACAGTCAGAAAACGCAAATTTAATCTGTATGGCCACGAGGCCCTAAGGCCTCGCAAACATCTTCCTGCACTTAACAACACCAGGAAAAAGAAGAAGAGGCAGACAGAGTAAGCGACGGGGAGACAACATCAAAGAATGGACGGGCCTGTCCTTAAAAATAGACTTGATTCAAGGCGAAAGAGATAAAATAGCGTAGTGTGGAAAGACGGTGAACAGATCATGTGTTGTGCCCCAACTGTCCAAAATTCTAAGGGATAGGTGGAGGTAGATTCTTTTGATTCTTCTCCTGTAAACGTCACTGGCATAAAGAGTCATCCCCCTTTTTCCTATGCAATTCTTCTAACGGAAGTTATTATTGAATAAATATTTGAACAAAGAAAGTCCCGCTATTATATTGCCAAACTTCTAGATTTTTCTTTTTCAATGCGCGGGGTCTTTTATACGACACCCGGGGCCCCGAGAGTAATTCGCACTTTTTGGCCTACCACTGTCAATATATGACCCAATTAAAAGCGGCAACTTTCCTAATTAAAACATGACAGCGTTAATAGATGCCCAATTTCCATTAAAATCAATATGAGGCAATTTCCACCCGGCTATTCAAAAGGCGAGATCTCCCTGGAGTTCTGGGCCAGGGTGGGCAAACATTGCTCTCGCGTTAAATAGCCCGTGCGACCCCCATCTTTTATGTCCATTGTGACTTGGGGGGGGGGGGGTTCAGCGAAGCGGGGAGCGTGTGCTGGCGCTGGGTGGATGGTGGGCGATGAGGTGAGTACTTGGTGTGTGTGTGTGTATATGTGTGTGTGTGTGCTTTTTTTACGTGAGTTGGAGAACGATGTAATGATGGTATAGATAGATTTAGATGTAATATGTAATAATGGTTTGGATTGGTTCAGATGTAAGATGTAATAATGGTATAGATTCATTTAAGGATGTTTTGATGGTATAGACTTAAAGATGCCATTATGATATAGTCAGAGTAATATGTAGACGTAATGATGGTACAGATTGATGTATATATTGATTTTAATATAAAATGTAATGATGGTATAGACTTAGATAAAAGATGTCATGATGGTATACATCTAGTAATACGTAAGGTATAGGATGGTACCCAAATGCATGACGCGTAGGACGCAATTTTCTTTTTTGAAGTAACGTCTGTATTATATAAGATAATATTTAGGGCAAAACAAAAAACGAACTCTTTAATTAGTAAATCAGTATTACTTCTAATTAATCTATATATTGTTGATGGTCGATGTGCTGGTGAATGTAGATGTTGGCCGCGAGTTTGTGAATACAACCAACAACAGAACAATCAAGAGATAGATTGAAAATAAATCCAGGTGATAACTTCAAAACAGTTTAATAAATAAAAAGGGGCCCAGTCTGCGTCGTCTCTAATCTATAACCCGGTCTCTCTGATCGTTGTCCTTCACCGTTGGGTCTCCGTTTCCGCTCTTACTTTTTTAATGATCCGTCACGTCACTCCGGAAAAACCCAATTAAACCCAAACTTCTACGCGTCTTTCTATTGCGTCATTACAATATACGCGCAAAAAAAATGGGCCCTGGTTTATTGACTGATGGCACTATCACTAAATCGCCCACTTGTGGTTGAGGTAAAATACGAACATTTCACCAGTGAGTAGTTACTACTTTCCGTGTGCCTATATAAGCTCTTTCCTGTCCCCACGGCTACATTCCGCAATGGGTGTCGACTCTTTCTTTTTGGTCTTCCTCTAGGACACACTAAGGCCTGTCTAGCTCTGTTATTGTTATCTTTTCTACGGGTGAGACCAATCCATCTTCTCTTTCTAAAATATGCACCTCTTTTTCTCTCTGTCCACAAATCTCCCACATTTGGTTTTGTCATACCAGTGTATTTTTAAGATATTTTTTAGACATCTGTTGATGAAGATCTTTGTAAAATGTTTTGTAAAATGTTTGACATCTTTCGGATGTTCCTTCAGAGTTAACGATAATTTACTTCCTTGTCCGAACCTCCCGCAGGAAGACGGGGAATGGGAGCGGGCAGGATTTAAACCCGGGACAATCGATAAGTCCGACAGTCCAGAGCGCAAACCGCTCGACCAGGAAGACATCTGTACTTATTTTGTTTTTTCTTCAACTGTTCTCCATGTCTCAGAACTATATGATGGCACCGCCTTGACATCAGAGTTAAGGATTTTTATTTTAGCCTTGTTAGAGATGTGTATATGTGTATAGGTCCAGTAATTACTAGCTCAGAGTGTTAGTGTCTTTGATAGAGTAGAGAGTCTCTTGAAAGGCAGAGAGACATCATGTTGTTGTTTTGTTTTTTCTGCGAGTGTGTTAAACGACTTTATTGCGTTACCAAAAATAAAAATGTTATTTAAAATTGATATTGTCCCTTGCAAAGTGGTAATCTGTGCCATTTGAAAGTGCAACATACTGGGCCTGACTGGGTTTGGGCCGCAAGACCTTCGTTTGCAACAATATAAACCAAAGGTTAAAAACTGTTCCATTCAACAACAACAAAAATTCTTGGCCAAGTTACACATCCACTCTGATTGGCTGCCTGGTCGTGACGTATTTGCTCTCGATGGTCCGAGATTTGAACCTACGCCATCCTCAGTAGTGCTACCGGGAAGTTTGGACTAGGATGTAATCATCTTCAATTCAGAAGGAACATTCGTGCTACCGGGAAGTTCGGACTAGGATGTAATCATCTTCAATTCAGAAGGAACATTCGTGCTACCGGGAATTTGGACTAGGATGTAATCATCTTCAATTCAGAAGGAACAATCGTAGTATCTCATAAAATACAATCAAACGGACTGAGCTTTTGAAGTTTAAATTATAGAGAAAAAGTAGGTAAAGTATTGCGGAATACTATTCACTGGGCACATTTTAATTACAGCACCCCCGCAGCCCCTCTGACACACACTCACAGAACAATAGCCCTCTTCCAGTTTTTTAATTACGGCCGATTCATTGTTCGCTGCGGTGACGATGTAGCGTGAATCCATTCTTTCTCGGGGTGGACACCTGTTGGTCATCACATTTCAGCCAACAGTTGGAGCACTCGGGCCTGTTTGACCAATAGGAGGTGGTCAGTGTCACATTTCCATCGGACTAAGACAGACCATCCTTTCCCCACCCCCTCTCTCAACATTCGTACCATTCTCATTGTTGTCATTAAGGCTCGAATTTTAACGTCACCAGGATATAGTAAAAAATATATCATTGTCGCGTAATGCCATCTATGGTGGATAACTCTAAATAGCTAGCTATTTTGGTGTATCCGGTGTACAGAAAATGGAAAGTATTGTAAATTAGAAGGTATTGTGGGTAATTTAGTGATAAACTAAACAATGTCAAGGACGTTGAAACGCACTTCAATGCTGCCAACTTAAAAAAAAATATATTAGCTACAATCCAAAGAGTTGATTAAAATGTGTATGAAAAGTATTTTATAAATTATAAAAAAAAAACCAGGTAGCTTAGCAACACTCCCTGTATTCTTTACATCGGATACACAAAGATAAAGTTGGCAACTTTTAGTTTCTTTGTTGTTTTGTTTTCGTCAAAAACAATATCAAGTACGATAACTTTTGACACATGTTGGCACTGTACGATCAAATCTTAACAAATTAGTTTTTAATTTATTTAGTTGGCGACACCGATCTTTAGTATAGCGTCCTTAACATTTGTTAGAATGGAAAATTTACCGTAAAAAAAAATATCCTCAATAATAAGCTGTGAAGGGTATATAAAAGAAGGACATGTTCCTTGCAGGCTTAGATATGAATGGACACATTCTATGACAGACATTCATTTTGGGATTTTTAGGAAGTCCCAGAGTCCCAACTCTAATGGGTACCTGATTTAGTGTCGGAAAAGTCAAGGTGGTTGGTCCTTATGCTGGCCACATGACACAAATTGTTAACCTTCGACCATAGAAACAGATGGCCTCTACATCATGTGCTCTAGAGATCGCAAGGTCTGAAATGGTTACCTTACGAAAAAAAACGTTTATACACTTTTCACCTATTGCAGATGCCGAAAAAACGATAACATTTCAATACAGTTAACGGAAATAAAACTGATTCGTTCTGGTTAGTAAAAGAAAAGAAAAAAGAAGCTTACGTTTTAGTTAACGATAACTGCACGCACGTACTCAGAAACAATTTCCGTTTTTTCTTTCCAATTTGTTTATTATCATCTAACTCTTGAGAGGCTTGATATTAATGACTAGACTAGATTCACAAGTCTCTTTGACTAAAGGCAGAAACATTGAATGAGCTAGACCAAGTCTTTGTGATTGTCTACGCTGTGCAGAGATATTGAATTCGGGATACGACAGATCCCTAAGGATACGTAGGACTTCGGGATAATGGGCTTTGTGTCAGCGAGAAAAAAATAGTATGGGCGTAATGGGTGGTGAAAATGAGAATTAAAGAAATTAGAGAGAAAGATGGAGATATATGGAGTGAGACATGAATACAGAGAAAATAGAGGGAAAGAGAGATGGAATGAGACGAAAGGAGAGAGAGAGAGAGAGAGAGGGAGAAAGAAAGAAAGAATAAAGGGTCACGAGTGATCTCTGACATCCTGGGTGGTCATCTCTAACACTGGTCACGATGTACTCCTGCACTGGGGCTGGGGAGATAGGCGGAGTAGTCCCATGTCCAATTCGGGTGCCGTGTCTGTGTGCGTGTCGGTGTGTGCTTGGGTGGGGGGGGGGGGGAATGATGAGATTTTAAACGCTGAAGTGGAGGATCTCACTGAGGTGCTTTGAGTGATGAGTGTGCTAGGAGTCTCTCTACAGGTGTTCTGGGACTGGGCTGTACACCCAAAACACGTCGCATACTGCGGGAAAAGGTGGAGGTAGGAATAGGAAGGGGGAGGAGGGGCGGGGGCGGCGGCTAACAAAATACTTTTTTTTTTACATCCGGAATAAACTTCAAAACCTTAACCAAAAAAATATTGCGTTGGTGGAAGTGGGCTGGGGGGGGGGGGGGGGGAAAGGGGTTGATGAGAGACAGAGGAAAGCAGAGAGAGGAAAAGGTGTAGAGATAGAAGAGAGAGGGAGAGCTAAGTCATGAATAAGTCATAGAGGATGAGAAACAACGAGAGAAAGAAAGATAAAAAAAAGGGAGAGGAAGAGAGAGAGAAAAGAGAGAGGAAGAGAGAGAGAAGAGAGAGAGAGAGGAAGAGAGAGAGCAAAGAGAGAGGAAGAGAGAGAGAAGAGAGAGAGAGAGGAAGAGAGAGAGAAAAGAGAGGGAGAAGAAGAGAGAGAGAAGAGAGAGAGAGAGGAAGAGAGAGAGAAAAGAGAGAGGAAGAGAGAGAGAGAAGAGAGAGGAAGAGAGAGAGAGAAGGAGAAAAGAGAGAGGAAAATAAAAACAAAGAGAGAGAGAGAGAGAGAGACAGTAAGCACCCTAGACAGAGATTGAAGCAAGAACGATGTACACTTTATGCTTGTTATTGAGTGTCAGATTTCATATTAACTTTCCAGACTCACAAGAGACAATTTCATCACTTTTGTTACAATGTCCATAACATGCCCGAAATGTAGTAGCTGTCGTGGCCCTGCTTGCTGGTGTCGAACAGGGCTCGATCCACGGACCTTAGGACCTTTTAAAGCTCTGAAGCTCCACAGCAGTACAAAAAAAAAATAACAAAGCTTTATGGATCCTTCCTAAAGATCAAGCAAAAGAGACAGCAGACTTCAGGTAGTATTGGAAAAGAAAGAAAATAGGAACAAGCAAAATATATAATTTAAATAAAAGTTTAAATACAAAGCTATATAGAAGGGAAAGAACCGCAAAATTACTGCAATATCTCTCACAATCAATATATCTCCCCTTTTTCAATAGACAAAAAATTTAATTGATACGCTAATTAGTTCATTCAATAGTTTATTTTTTTTTTATAGATTCACGTATTGTCATCCACAATGAATAAAAATTGTACTAGGTTTCAACTTGATCCGAGAATGTGAAGTGAGGGAGAAATAACACCGTGTAAAAGATATACACACAGTGGGTTGATATAAGCTTTGTAATAATCATAATCTGGCAGGTAGTCCATAATATACTTCCTTAACTTCGATCACGAGAGAGGTGACTGAGTTAGTCAATCACAATTGAGATGAACTAAAGAAATCGAACTTTGGAAAAAAGAAATTGATTTGACCCCAGGATGACCTGCTAAATATCAATTTAAAAAAACGCAAGCTAAAAAAAATATATGGCCATATTACAAGGTTGTCGCGGCTCACAAAGACCTTCCTTCAGGGAACAGTACCAGAAAAAAGAAGAAGAGGCAGACAGAGAAAGCGATGGGAGGACAACATAAAAGAATGGACTGGCCCACCAAAGTGGCTCTAACTAAGGCAAAAGACAGAGAGGAATGGAGAAAGACGGTCGACGAGTCTTGCATGGTGCCCCCAACGGTCCAACAAACTAACAGAAAGGTAAAAGGTAAAAAAAGAGAGAGAGAGAGAGAAAAAAAACAACCTAGTCTCCACATTGTACTTTGAGTTGTCATCTTTGACTCATTCGTTTCCCAGTACAACTGCAATCACCTGAGCTTCACCGAGCCGTAAAATTAAAACAGAGTGTCACCCGTGGGAGCAGACAGCGTACTGGGGGCGCTGACACCCCACCGGGAGATAGCCGGAAGTGTCCAGTTACGAGCTATCCCATGACACAATCAAACTGCTTTCCATTAAATCACACAAATTTTTTTGTTTTGTTTTGACTTGAGCTCTGGTAGAGGCTAATAACGCAAGTAGTTGGCGCATCTTCCGGTATTCAGACACCCGAGCTTCCGGTAGCCGCAGATAGGGGCGTGTAAGATAAGAATCAGGTTTGATGTTATTTACCGCAGCATTGTGGGAACTCTATTTTTAGCGCTTCTCTCGCGTCTGCCTTCAGATCGATATTTAGAGGTGATACTGATTCCAAGATTAAAGAGCAAGCGTTGAGCTCGGGCGGCGCTCTGTAAAAGAGAATCACAATAACAGACGGGATATGACAGGTAGGACAGACGTATGGCCATTATGCATCAAAGGGCTGTTAGCAGGGCCGGCCCTAACAACTGCGGGGCCCTATGCAAAATGGATTGCGCGGGGGCCCAGTCTGGATAGGGATAAGCACAATGTCAAAATTAAGATTTGTGTTAGAAAATACATTCTTCATCTTTGCAATACATTTTTATTAAATGAAAGCTGACAATCCGTTTTTTTTTCATCGTGCATACAATTGGCAACCCGAAATAACAATTTTGTCTATTTTTCAGGAGATTTTTTAATGAGTTGAGCTTTTAATAATTTCAGGTGATTTCCAGCACTTTTTCGTATATTTTGCAATTTCGGGAGATTTCCACGATGCCCTGGAAAATCGGGAGGCCACAGAAACTCTGTTATTATACATAAGTTACAACGATTCAATTCAATTATTTACACCTAGAATTAGCGCGAGGCCTATGAAAATGCGGGCCCACCGCGGCCGCAGAGCTTGCAGTGGCCTTAGGCCGGCCTTGGCTGTTAGAAGATTTCGACCACATACCTACAAAGGCACATTTCTTATTCCACACGATAGGACTAACTCTTGCAAAAGTTCCACCTTCCTCTGTGTCATTTAGAGTATAGAACGGGTAGCCTGAATCAGCCAGGAAAACCAAAGACTTAGCAAAGTTTAAGTCTCTGGTTAACATGCACGACTAGAATAACGCATGGTCACGTGTCACCATCTGCTCTTTGGAAAGAGACTTTCTAATTTCGAGAAAGTACTTGATTTATAAATAAACAGGGAAGATAACAAGGGGAGGTAAACATAACGTAAGACTGCTAGAACCAAGAATTCTCGTTCTTGGGAACAGACACCGACATACTGCTTGTCCGTACAGCTGACTTTAGAGGTGGTGGGGGGGGGGGGGGGAGGGGGCAGACGATCAGGTTGAGATCAATAAATTCCTGTCTTTCGACCTTGACATCTTGACAATCTTCCCTGGACTCGGTGACACAATTCCGTGAGTCTGTGTCCATAAAAAAAAAAAAACATTAAAAAAAAAACAACGGACCTCGTTAAGGTAAGACCAAATACCAAAACACACATGCACACGCAGGTGATAGTAACTCTCAATTACAGCGAGCACACACACACTGGTGTGTCTATGAAACCCAAAGCCCAGTTGGAGGTGTTGGTCTTGACACCAAGACCACTAAAGGACCTGGTTTCCGGTCCTGACCTGTCGTAACGTAACGGTTGTTATAACATGGGCCTGGGAAGGGGGGGGGTGTAGGCGGTGGATCAGGGGTCAGATGTCCGGCCAGAGCAACATGATTTACAGCTTCTGATCCTCCCAGAATGTTGGTCAGTTCAGCTGGACATGTTGACCAACAGTATTACCGAAATGTCAGAACCGGTTGACCATCCCAAGGATTACACTGAAATTACGTTGGTATTGTGGTGTTTGCCAAGGACTGACATTTAAAAGTACCCGTTAGACTGGTCAAATAAATACTTCTTTTCCATCTTTTCAGATGAAATCAATCATTAATGACTTTGACATTCTCATCAAGGAAAGATTTTTGATAGATTTCAATTTCAACAATACATCTAATGCTTTTGTCCTATATAAAAACAATAAATTCTCTCACATGAAGCAGCAGATTGAATATGTAAACCGTAGATTTTATTTTTACATATTCACTCTACAGCTGAGATTTTGGCCATACGTTTGGTTCAAATAATTGCATTATGTTTTTTCTTTAAGTACTAAACCCTCCGCAGCCAACGTTTTTTCGGACCTGGCAAATTATGTATGTCGCAACTGGGTCTGCATAGTTATATGAAATATCGCACACATCCTTAACAAAATCGGAGACAAAACGTATCGTTACACAAGTATTGATAACCTAAGAAGATAAGATAAGATAAGATTTTGTGGTCAATATGTACTACCGATGATAAGAGATTTAATGTGATATTGACTTTTTTCAAAAATTTGTTAGAGAGTAATTTCTTGTAATAAAATTGTGTCTAAAATGGCACCTTTGTTTGACATGTTTCCGATATTCCTTCAGATCATTATAATCTAACTCAAACCTCTATCAGGAAGGCGGGAAATGGCGGCTGGCAGGCTTCGAACCAGGGGTCATTCACAGTCCACAGTGCATACAGCAAAACAAGCCAGCCATCCCAATAATAAGGTCTCGTGTCAGAAGAAGTTACCACAAAACAAGTGCAAGAATCAGCCAGTAAAAAAAAAAGAGCACATTTTTTGCTTCTGATATCATGCACAATTAAAGTTAACACATAAATTCGCGTAGGACGGCATTTTTTTTTTTAAATAGGAGCATGTGTAACTTATAAGATAAATCTTATGCATTTGTTAGACCCATTCAATAGTTACTATATGAATGTCATTTATGTGTGCTTTCTATAATAAGTAATTAGTAAACACATGTTAAAAAATAAGATAAGATAAGACTATTTGTATTGGTCAAATCAAATCGATATTCAGTTTGACTACAATTGACAATATCAGCGTAACTACTGTAGCCATAGCAATATAGATGCAAATACGAACAACATTCACACATGAAACACATACACACTCATAACCAGCGCTTTATGAATTAAGACTTCTATGTACTTCTCGGTGACGACAGATGATCTTGTAACACTCTGACCGATAGTGGGATAAAGGAGTTTATAAATCTTTCTTGTTTAGTCCTTAATGGAAAGGAGACGACCACTTCGTTTAGATCTGATGTAACAGTGGTTTAATGGGTGCAGGTTGTTTTGGAAAGTTCTTCAAGAGATGGTAGCTGTGTTCGAGTGGTATACGATGCTTCTTTAATTAGTCTATTTAGTCAATGCCTTTGTATATTAACAAGCAAAATATAAAAATACTATTAAAAAAAAAAACATTAAAAAAAACACCAAAGATTTGAGCTGACATAAGCTTTGTATAAATGCGAAATGAAAAACAGTATCAGCCTTAAGTTGGACATTTCATTCGACTTTTTTGTCGTATTTTCTTCTTCTTCTTCTCCCTCTTGAAACTGTCAGGTAGAGTTGAGCCTTCGGCTCTTGGAACTCTAAAAGTGAACAAGAGCTCCCTCTCAATGGCCTGTATGAAAAACAGTGTACACTGTTCTGTCTGGCGGGTGGGTCAGATTCGCGGCAAGAGGCAGCGTATAGATCTACGAACTTTAATCCAAATTCTATTTCCAAGAAAGCCTTGAATTATAAATGCAGTGTTATATCTTATTTCTGTCAGCCAGCCAATCACTGAGCAGCGTACTTTTTCCCCCCGGCTCAGTGATAACATTTACACTCGGAAATCAAATCACTTACAGCAGGGGTTCTCAACCTGTGGGTCGCGACCCCTTTGGGGGTCGATTGACGATTTGCCAGGGGTCGCCTAAGACCATCGAAAATATGGATTGTTATTGTCTACTCTTCTATTGCTGTGTGTGTGTAAGGGGGAGGGGCCCCGGAGGGGTCGCGGCAAAGTGAGGAATCGTAAAAAGGGGTCGCCGAGCTTAAAAGGTTGAGAACCGCTGACTTAGAGGTAGTGTCAGGAAACTATCAACCCAAAGAATGCAGTATCCAGTCACACACAATATATGTACATAGGACTGTGTATCAGTTAGCACGTGCTGGTTTTAAAACACGAACTCTTTGAGTCTAATGACGGAATTATAACTCGGGAGCGTGCAAAGATTACTATGTCACATCTCGATTTTCATCGCAGACCATTTTCAGAGCATTCAGAACAATGACAGCAGACGACAAAGGGAGACCACCAAAAAAAAACTTTCTCGATCATCATTTTATTATTAGACATATTGCCATTATTTATTCCCATAACGCCAACTCTCGGGGGCAACAAGTTTGGGCGGACATGAATGGGGCTATTGTCTAGGGGCGGAGGTTGATGGTACGGCCCTAACCGTTAAACTGCTAAAGTAGAAAGAAAAAAAAAGGAGCCCCGTGAAAGAAATGAAAGGCGCTTGAGCTGTCATCGGGTGGCGAGTGCCAACAAAGACCCAGGTCCCCCTTGAATGGAAGACATTTCTACTGCTAGTTACCGGCGTTTACCGCCAATTCTTCACTAACGCAACAATAAGGGAATAGAACAAATATGTATGTGCCTCCGCCAAGAGAATTTATCTCCTTCTATGTGACAATTTGTCAGCAAACAGATAACTGGGATTAAATGGGTTTAAATTCTGCTTAAAATGTCATTTTATCCAAAGAATGAAAAAAAAAAGGTGTATCGTAAGTAGGGGAGTATCCTAAAATTTTCTAGGCAATAACAAAATATTCTCTTTTTTTTTTAGGCCTTAGAAAAACTGTATGTGTGTATGTATGTGTATACAAGTATGTATCTGTGTGAATGTGTAAGTATGTATGTGTGTGAATGAAGCGTATTTGTTTATTTATAGATTCTTAAACTTAGAAAACGAAAGTTCTCTCATTTTCTGGTAACGGAAATCAATTATCTCCCTTTTATTATATAACCTTTTTTTTGTCTAGAAACTGGAAGATACTAGAATACATTTTTTGTTACACTTCTTTGGCAGACAGGACACATGCCCCACGTGACATTAGCACATTGAATCTATTTTAAGACGATGTAGTTTCAGTAATAAAACAAGCAAAATAACAGAATATATTTTAAAAAATGAAGCTTATCTAAGAGGAAGAACTCCACATATACAACTATATTCAAAGGACGTGGGAGAAATAACGTTTTCAGATAGACCGAGAGATTCGCTATAACCTTTTTAAAAACAAATACTTAAAATATAATTCTATATGCGCCGAAACGTAGCCAAGACGCAATGTTGGAAAGGAAATAAGCTCATAGAGTGCAGTTTAGTCAATAGGGTTTGTTGCTGAACATAAAAATTATATGTGTCAGACGCGAATAGCCCAATTTTCAGTAAAAGAAATTACAAAAGTCATTTCTCTATAGAAGAAGTTCCGAAGGCTATATAAAATACAACCACAGACCTATATATACTATAATAAATATAGATTTTTGATTGCTAGTTACGATTTATTTAGGTAGGTGCTGTTTTACTATTACATATTAGAATTTAGAAAAACCCAGGTTTGTTTCTTGTGCAACGCTATTAGCTTACAATTCATATCATCTCTCCATTAGTATATTTAGATCTATAATCTAATTCTAGTCTAGATCTATATATAAAAATCGAATAGATCTAGATAGTAATAGTATAGATTGTTTGTAAAATGTTTTACATAATTCGGATGTTCCTTCAGAGTTGAAGATAGTTTACTTCCTAGTCCAAACCTCCCGCAGGACGACGGGGGATGGGAGCGGGCAGGGTTTGAACCCTCGACCGTCGATAAATCCGAACGACAGTCCAGCACGCAAACCGCACGACCAGGCAGCCATCCAATTCTATCTAGAGACTTGATTGCCGAGTCTAGCCTATGCTATGCCTATAGTCAGTTTTTATTAGAAAAAAGTCTAGATATTAATAAAGACTAAAGTTTTTTAATTATTAGATATAGACACAAGATATCGATCTAATAATACTGTAATACGTTTACTATACTCTATACTTAATCTACTAAACTAGAGATCTATCTATAATCTAGTCAATCTAGATCTATACAATATTCATTATAATACTTCTACTTATAATGACTTATTTAATAAGTTAGTAAGCTACTTACACTTAGATCTATTATAGTTTACTAATAGATTTACTTTTCAATGCCTAGACCTAATAATAAAATTGCGAATGAAGTCTATAATGACTGATTTATTTATTTTTAATAATAGGCCTACTAAATCTAGGTCTAGACTCTACTTAAATCTTGTCTAAAATAATGACTGTCTAAGACTCTAGATGATTGAGAAGTTCACATAGAGGTGTTTTTAATAATACGGCATGTCGGCTGAAAGTATAAAAAGTGCTTTTTTTTTTTTGTAAAAATAAAAAAGAGGCTCCGGTACTCAGTGATAGATTGCCTAACTTTCAACTAATAATAAATTAACAATTAACGTTGAATTACAAGAAAAGTAATCATTTTTCCCGACATTGAAAAAAGGTGCCGGTACCCCGTACCTGTGCGTACCGTCACAAAAATATATGTATATCTCAATCTTCTTTCATTTAATTTTTTTTTTTTTTGCGGGATTATTGCTACTTAAAACATTGATACCGGATCGATTTAAATAGGGCCTAAGTATACATGCAGGATTTCGAGCATTGGATAAATTTATTTTTTAAGTACAAAGTTTTATGGAAGAGGCAATATATTAGTTGTTTGAAGTTTGTAACTTCTTAAATTCAGACTAAAAATATCGAAGCCTACATTTTTGCACTCATTTCTAAACAATTAGAAGACATGGACTGACTCATAGTGTAGCTTGTGTACATCTGCAAAAACACAAAGTCTCTTTGTGATCTTATCAGTTAGACTTTCAAAACTATTAAAAAGAAAAACTTAGTGATTATTTTTACTACATAATTCTATTATTATTCCTTTTTAGAATTAGGATATAAACAAAAATTTGCCATATGACTTTATCTAACAGAAACAAAATAAAGCTCACGTCTATTTATGCGGTTATGTGTAGTTACCTAGTTTATATAAAATATATTGAACTAACACGTACATTCATCATAATGCAGCCATGCGATTTTTCGTTTATAAACATAGCATTATTTAGGACCAATATTTTACAAAGGCTGCTTGGAGAAATCAGGTATACCCACTAGGAGAAAACCGACCCCTTTACTCAAGAAAAATTTAAGAAACTAGAACAGACACAAAATAAACAGTGACATTCATAACAAAATAATATTCAAAATTGATTAGAGTAAAACCTTTTTAAGTAATCATTTAAAGTTTAAAATGACTACAATTTTTTTCAACAATTATTTTGTGTATGAAATTGTGTATCGGAAAATTCCGGGTACATGAAATAAGCTAGTCCTAAAAAAAAACAAGACAGATCTTGGGTAAAATACTCATCAAATAAAGTACTGTAAATATGTAGTTTCACGCGCTAGTTTAAGGTCTTTTCTTTTTATAGCCTCTATCGGGTTATATCCCAACTACCCGTATTTTTGTGCAGAATTTTTTTCTCTATCAGGTACACTTAAAATTATAGCATAATGATGTCAGTTTAATTTAAAAAGAGAACTGAAAAATTACAAAGATATATAGGGGGAAAAGCGACTTCCGGCCCAATACTTTTTAATCAAAGAAACGAAACGGACTAGTCCAACATACCCTATTGCCAACTCTAAATGTATGTCGAATGACGAAATGGAGTACGAAAATGCTCCACCCAGCATGCACCGACCGGATATCACCCACCCACCCAGAAGACACGGAAGTCTATATGAAGCCAGCAGAGGCGACATAGATTTTGCCTGCAGTTCTTTTCAAGCTGCTGGAATTATCAGAAAGCTTGTAGCTTATGCTAATTTTATGAATACTTAATTTTAATACTGCATTTTAATCAGGAATTGGCTGCTGAATGTAGGGTTATATCTACAACACAAAGCGCTACCATTTGTCAATACACTTTGACGTATTAGAATAGATCTAGACCTGTTCCTTAATAGAATGTGCGACATTGGCTATTCGATCAGACGACACACACCTGATGTAGAGATCTTTTTTAAAAAAAAACACAACATATTAGCAACACGTGTATCTGAAGTAGCACACAAGTAATTGAGATGACTTTAGTTTAAAGCTACATCTGAGGTATCAGAGAAGTCATTGAGATGACTTTAGTTACAAGCTACATCTGAAGTAGCAGAGAAGCCATTGAGATGACTTTAGTTACAAGCTACATCTGAAGTAGCAGAGAAGTCATTGAGATGACTTTAGTTACAAGCTACATCTAAAGTAGGACAGAAGTCATTGAGATGACTTTAGTTTGAAGCTACACCTGAAGTAGCACACAAGTCATTGAGATGACTTTAGTTACAAGCTACATCTGAAGAAGAACAGAAGTCATTTAGAAGACTTTAGTTACAAGCTACATCTGAAGTAGCACACAAGTCATTGTGATGACTTTAGTTATAATCTACACCTGAAGTAGCACACAAGTCATTGAGATGGCTTTAGTTACAAGCTACGTCTGAAGTAGCAGAGAAGTCACCGAGATGACTTTAGTTTAAAGCTACATATGAAGTATCAGAGACGTCATTAAGATGGCTTTAGTTACAAGCTACATCTGAAGTAGCACAGAAGTAATTGAGATGACTTTAGTTACAAGCTACATCTGAAGTAGCAGAGAAGTCATTAAGATGACTTTAGTTACAAGCTACATCTGAAGTAGCAGAGAAGTCATTAAGATGACTTTAGTTACAAGCTACATCTGAAGTAGCAGAGAAGTCATTAAGATGACTTTAGTTACAAGCTACATCTGAAGTAGCACAGAAGTAATTGAGATGACTTTAGTTACAAGCTACATCTGAAGTAGCAGAGAAGTCATTAAGATGACTTTAGTTACAAGCTACATCTGAAGTAGCAGAGAAGTCATTAAGATGACTTTAGTTACAAGCTACATCTGAAGTAGCAGAGAAGTCATTAAGATGACTTTAGTTACAAGCTACATCTGATGTAGCACAGAAGTCATTGAGATGGCTTTAGTTACAAGCTACGTCTGAAGTAGCAGAGAAGTCACTGAGATGACTTTACTTTAAAGCTACATATGAAGTATCAGATACGTCATTGACATGGCTTTAGTTACAAGCTACATCTGAAGTAGCACACAAGTCATTGAGATGACTTTAGTTAAAAGCTTCATCTAAAGTAGGACAGAAGTCATTGAGATGACTTTAGTTACAAGCTACATCTGATGTGGCACAGAAGTCATTGAGATGACTTTAGTTTAAAGCTACATCTGAAGTATCAGAGAAGTCATTGAGATGACTTAAGTTACAAGCTACATCTGAAGTAGCACACAAGTCATTGAGATAAAAAAATGTGTGGCTGAGAGGCTGGCTAATCAAGGAGTTCGAAACCCATCCAGAGCAGAGTTGTGTTTACTGAGAGCATCAAGGTAGCACGGATACTTACTCCGAGTTACCCCCTCCCCCTACTCGGATTCACAACGAGGTTGGGTCAGAGGCCCTGAGCATGTTATAAGCAAGAAGGATATATAAAGAATTAAAAAGTCTAAAGTAGCACAGAGTTCTTTGTGTTATGTCTAGTGTCAAGACATCTACAGCACCACTGAGTCCTTTGTGAGATGTCTAGTGTCAAGACATCTACAGCACCACTGAGTCCTTTGTGAGATGTCTAGTGTCAAGACATCTACAGCACCACTGAGTCCTTTGTGAGATGTCTAGTGTCAAGACATCTACAGCACCACTGAGTCCTTTGTGATATGTCTAGTGTCAAGACATCTACAGCACCACTGAGTCCTTTGTGAAATGTCTAGTGTCAAGACATCTACAGCACCACTGAGTCCTTTGTGATATGTCTAGTGTCAAGACATCTACAGCACCACTGAGTCCTTTGTGAGATGTCTTGTGTCAAGACATCTACAGCACCACTGAGTCCTTTGTGAGATGTCTAGTGTCAAGACATCTACAGCACCACTGAGTCCTTTGTGAGATGTCTAGTGTCAAGACATCTACAGCACCACTGAGTCCTTTGTGAGATGTCTAGTGTCAAGACATCTACAGCACCACTGAGTCCTTTGTGAGATGTCTAGTGTCAAGACATCTACAGCACCACTGAGTCCTTTGTGAGATGTCTAGTGTCAAGACATCTATACCACTACTGAGGTCTTTGTGATAAGCCTATCTCCAGATATACATATTGTTGAAACCCTGCCTTGCTTGAGATGCGCACTAGCGCACTGTTGAACGTAATCAGGAAGACACTAGAATGGAGAGAAGAACAGTGCATCAGGGATTGTGACGAGTCTGAATGTTTGGGAAACTAAGAGGCCAACTTTTGTGCTGCCTGAAGGTTGTAGAAGGGACATGGAGCGAAGCGGGGAAGGCTGTCGTTGGTCCACATTCGGGTTAAGTAGCAAAGGACTGGTATACTTAGTAGTAAGACTCTGAGGAAGCTGAAGGATGTTATGTGTTTGCCCTAGTGAATAAACACAACTATTTATTTCCTGTTAAACTGTGTTGAGTTGCCTGCCTTTTCGTTGAGTGCCTACTCTAGAGTTGCAACAATATGAAGTAGCCCACAGATCCTTGCGATAAGCCTGGCATCAGGACATCTAGTAGCAGTCAGTAGCACTGACGCCTTTGTGGTGAGCCTGGTTTTACTATTTCCATCTAAAGTATCGCCCCTGCACCGCCAGAATAGAAAGAACTGCTTTTCCTCTTAAGCTCATGTAAGAAAGTTTCTTTTCTCACCAAAGAAGAATGAGCGAGTTGCATTGAAAGAAAGGAAATATCACAGCTGCGAAACAATCCTAGCTTAAGCTTTGGTCTTCTGCCGCTCAAGGCAATCCACTCTTCTTTATGCATGTCAACAAAAAAAAAATGCAAACGTTTAGCAGACGAGCAGCTACTATGAGAAGCACTGCTAACGATGACGTCATGACGAGCTCGAAGACATGCGCAGTGAGCTATACCTGGTTAATGTGCTACGTTCTATTAATATGATACATAATTAATAACCAGAGAATATTCAGGCAATCATACACCCATGACATCATGCCGCATTGACCCTCAAGAAGTCACAGGTGCCCGATAGACAGGTACCCCCTGACGTTTTGAAGCCCTAATCGCAGAACAATCTCTCAAGAAGTTTGCTTTTTTTAAATCATTCTCTCTCTCTCCAGCTATCTCTAAGAGACAATTTAGTAACAACACGCACACACACAACCGCACACGCAAGCGCGCACACTCCCACTCAAAAACTATTTGAAACCGATCTGCGTTCAGAGCCAGTGGAGCGCAGACAACGGGCCTGCCCAGTCAAGCATGCCCCCATAAGATCCCTCTGACACTGGAGTTTGAAGCCCCCAGTTCTGTCTTTATGAGTTCTATGCCGGTACTCTGCCATGACCACGTCTCACTGCTCTGGCAATCCACCCTACCCCTGCCCTACTCCCCCCTTTTTTTTTGCGTGGTCATTACCAATAGCCCCCCCCCTCCCCCTTGTATAATGTCACATCAACAACACTCCCTTACCCCACACACCGGCGCCCTATAAAAATGCATGCTCTGACCTAGTAATTCTGTACGTAGCCTTGTTTTCTCTCTCTTCTTGTTCTATATCGTTTCATATCTTACTCAATGTTAAGCAGCTCTCGAAGTGAAGCAGGTCCACTTATTATGCAGCGTTTTTATGGACATTAAAAGTGAGTGTCGCTACCTGAGGCGTCCTCGTTGGCAGGGGAAGCAAGCAGGAGTACCAGAGTCTAGGCATGAGTTACTGTCCCTGTTCGTTTGGTATTTTTTTCGTAGTGGTACCCTGTCTATTCTATACCTTTCACCATCCCCCCCCCTTGTAATGAGAGTCTTTGTTTAAAAAATTGTTGTTGTTGTTTTTTTAAGTTTGTATGCGCTTGTTTTTAATTAATCTCAAGAACATCTTTAAAGTGATGATGAAGGACACGGGAGATAATATCAAACAACAACAAAAAACTGTTTGGTGATCTCCTGGATATTTACCAAGTATGTTGCACTTTACGGTGGTTCAGGGAACACATGTAAGCATTTTAGGGTCTTTAATGGTGTAGACTGTTGCGATATATTTTCTCTCGCCCCAAACTTATGAAGTATATGTGTCAATTGACGATTTACTGGTGAAACACATGATGAATAAACATGACATAACAGCACTTAAATACCAATTGTATTGCACATTTTCATACATGGTGAAAAGTCTATAACTAGAAAGACTTTTGTTGTATCCGGTGTACTAAATAAAGTGTTACTAAGCTTGGTTTTCTTAAAGCTGCATAATATTTTATATCATTTTGGCTCTGCAGAATCATTTTATTTTTGTAAAATTTAATTTTGTTAACTTTTATTTAGTTGGCAATTTTGAAATTCAATTTAGCGACCTTGACATTGTTTACTATAAAGTAAAAATCTGCAATTGAGAGTAGAAGATGATATGAAACCTGGGCTCCCGGGTTCAAATCTTTGTGAAGAATGGGATTTTCAATTTTGGGATTTTAAGGGCGCCCCTGATTCCACCCAACTCTAATGGGTACCTGAATTTGGTTGAGGAAAAATAAAGTTGGTTGGTCTTTGTTCTGGCCACAGGACACCCTGCTCGTTGGCCACAGAAACAGATGATCTTTACATCATCTGCCCTATAGATCGCAATGTGTGAAAGGGTAACTTTTAACTTTACTACCTAGAAATATATTTGATGAAAGACTGCATTTTGATACATCTTGATTTACTCTTTTTTGTTTCTTCTTTTCATAGTGAACAGACTTATGTATTCTCTCACTAGGTGGCGCTGCGAGTCAAGCTCCTTTCCCACGTGACTGGAAAGGTGAGAGGTCACCGCCGGACATTTATCGAGATGATCTCTCCAACGACGTCTGCGGACCTTCCTGTCGGCGGGAGATACAATCAGAAGGTGATTAACTAGGACTCACGGGAACTGCTGGGAACTGGGGGGGGGGACAAGCCAAGACTGTCGCACTGATCCCCTGTTCCTCGAGTTGGAGGCTATCCCGCTAATTCTAGTGGCTCACGTACTTAACTCTCCCCAGCAACTGACTTCACAAGGTCTTCCAATCACATGTTACATATATATGATATATATATATATATATATAGAGAGAGAGAGAGACAGATAGATAGATAGATAGATATAGATATAGATATAGATATAGATATAGATAGATAGATAGATAGATAGATAGATAGATAGATATTGATTACATATATATATATATATATGGGCACATAAAATTGTGTTCCCTTATATGCCAAAAAGTAAAAGCAAAGTTCCCCTTTCAGATGATGTGATCTATGGGACAGACGATGTAAAGTTTAACTGTTTCTGTGGCTCACGGTTGACGAGGATGTCATGTAGCCAGGACAACGACCAACCACCCTTATTTTTTTTCCCTAACTAATGTCAGCTTCCCATTAGAGCTGGGTGGACTCAGATATGCCCTAAGTATCACCAGGATTCGAAACCGGGAAGCCAAGCGCTTTACCACTCATCCACAGCGCCTCACTAGATGCTTGCTAGGCTAATATGCACATAACATGCTCACCGTATACTCCACAAACATGCAGAAACGTACAGTCTGCGTTTTACATTGTAGATAATAAATGTTTTATTCCGATACACCTTTAAACGCATATTATAATTTGACGACCAGGGACATATCCTGGTGTCAGCAGCCACGCTGGGCTCAATTTATTATTATTTTTGTTATTTTCTGATACGTAAACTCTTTAACAAAAAATTATTAATTCCGCTTCGAGTGGCAGAAAAATTTTTAGTCGGTGGAAAGAATTTTTTTTTTCTCTTCTCCTTGAGAGTCCTGACGACAGCCGCCCCAGACGACAAGCAAAGGGAGGGCAACGCTGGGGCCCCAAGATCGCGTCTCACGGTCCAGCGACTTCTTTCACCCGGATGACAATAGCCCTCGTTTCAGCTCGACGGTAATTAATGTCATTGCCAGCGTGATGAAGATTGTGCTACTTGGAGGGGAGGAATGGGCGGGGGAAGGGGGGGGGGCGCACTACGGCACTCACCTGCTCAAACCTCAGTTTCGGGAACGCCTTTCGTCTCTTCTCTCACCCTCCTCCTAACCCTCCCCCCCCTCCTTGCCACACAAAAAAAAAACTAAACAAAAAAACTTCGCAAAAAAAAAAAAATGTCCTGGGTAACACTCGAACGATGGGGTGTCTATAAATAAGAGAGGGAAAAAAAAAGGGGGGGGGTGAAACAGAGGGAGGAAATTAAGACCTTCCACCATCCTAAATAAAAGAAAAATAGACAGGAGGTGAGGGGGGGAATGATGAAGAGGTAGAAACTCAAAGATGCTCCAGGCTTAGAGGTTGATGGGTGTGGTTCCTATAATGGGAAAATAATAATAATATATTTATATGGGGTAAGATAAGGGGAAAGGGGCGGGGTCATTGGGCGCAAAATATTATTTATAGCCACAGGACTCTAGAAGAGACTGCGCAGAAGACCATTCTTGGTGAAGTGTCTTCAAGACACAAGTACCAAGACAGGACGAGGAGTGTGGGAAAATATACCAAGTACTGTAACTCTTCAACGAACATGAGCGGACAACTCTTTGTCTTCAAATCACTGACAAGGGCATTTAACAACTTGAAAAAAAAAAAGCCTCTAAGTAGCCTACCAACAAAAAACTCTATTCTTGAACATTTTATTTTACTGTAGACATATAAAAGTAAATCTGCTCTAATCGTATATCAGTTTAGTATTTTGATAGTTTCCTACAGGTAGAGATTAAGAGCAAAGTAGATAAAGAAAACAAACTAAAACAATAGTTTAGGCCCTAAGAATGAATAGTATAGAATGAATTGCATAAATAGATATAGAATGTAGTAAATTATACACAAGACACCGAACCATAATCTTCTAATACAAAAACAAAATTTAATAAAATACTCTGAAAGACACAAAAATAAAGGCACATTCCTCGTCCCATATGCTAGGACAAATTTGTACAAATGCTCCTTCTTCCCTAGTGCTATTAGAGCATGGAATGGGTTGCCTGAGCCAGCCAGGAAAACCAGTGACCTGGCAGAATTTAAGTCATTGGTTAATATGCACGACTAAATACATGACGCGTAGGACGTAATTATCTTCTTTTTTGAAGTAACGTCTGTATTATATAAGATAAGATAAATATATTTTTCCTACATGGACTAAAGAGATACATGTACAATAAAATAGAAAGATACAGACTAAAAAAGATAGATAGAAACATACTATTGAAAAAAATGAACAAGATAAAAAGCTCTGGATTGAACTTAGGAGATAAAGAATGAATATGTTTACTTTCTGAGTGGGTTCAGGGAGTCAGAAGGTCATGTCCGTTGGGTGTCGACAGTACGATCAGTCACGTGTGATGTGAATGTGTTTACAGGGATCTTCCTTAAGTATTTGGTCATTCGAGTAGAATTCTTTTATTACAATTATAGAAACAGATTAAGCAGGAACCAGATTAACAATAAATTAAAAATGAATTTAAGATGTGCAGACTAAGAATGAATGAAATAGATTAAGAATGGATAAGAGATTAAGAATGGATAAGAGATTAAGAATGGATAAGAGATTAAGAATGGATTAGAGATAAAGAATGGATACGAGATTAAGAATGGATTCGAGATTAAGAATGGATACGAGATTAAGAATGGATACGAGATTAAGAATGGATACGAGATTGTTAAGAATGGATACGAGATAAAGAATGAATTCTATAATCTAATACATAGAAGTCTAATTCATAGAGCGCTGGTTGTGAATGTGTATGTGTTTCGTGTGTGACTGATAATCGAATTTGCATCCATATTGTTATTGTACACTAGTTACGCTGAGGTTGTCAATTGTAGTCAAACAGAGTTTCCTTTTGATTTGGACCAATAAAAATGATCGTATCTTATCTTAATCTTATCTTAGATAAGAAGCAACCAGATAGATAGATAAAGATCGAAGAAATTATGTCAAGCGGTTACTTAGACTTAGACTTAGGTCTTCCCGCGCCGTTCGGCGCATTGGGCGGCAAGCTGTCTCCATAAAGATCTGTCACTGGCAATGTCTGAAGCCTCCTCCCACCTGGTGTCCACTGTTCTGAGGTCCTCCATGAAGGTGTGTCGCCAAGTAATACGAGGGCGTCCCTGTTTGCGCGTTCCTTGTTTTGGCTTCCATGTTATCGCAACTCTTGGTGTGCGTAATTCATTTTGACGTAGAACATGTCCCGCAAACCTCATGCGACGCTCAGTCACAACCTCACCAAGTGTTCGACTCCCAGTTCGGCATAGGATTTCCTTGTTTGAGACCCGATCTGTGTAACTGACTCCCAAAATCCGTCTCAGCCATCTCTGTTGAGCCACATTTAGTCTTTTCTCAATTTTGACAGATGACTTCCACGTCTCACATGCATATGTAGCAGTTGGAATGACGATTGTGTTGAGAAGTTGTATTTTTGTCTCGAGTCCAATGGCTTGGCTAGTCCAAATAGGCTGCAGCCTTTGGAAAATGCTCCCTGCCTTTCCTATTCGGCACTCTACATCATGGTAAGCATCTCCATCATTTGTTATGATGCTGCCAAGGTACGTGAACTTGTCCAGCTCTTCAAGCTTTGACTCGCCAGGTCTGACGGGGACACCCTTTGCCTTATATCCCACTCGCATAATTTTAGTCTTATCCAAGTTTATGCGGAGGCCAATTTTGGGTGCCTCTCTGTCTAGGCTCTCCGTCATTTCTTGAATGCATTTATTTGTAGCCCCGAGTAGTGCAACATCATCAGCAAAGTCCAAGTCCGTCAATCGGAGCTGTTCATGCCATGGAATACCAAAGGCAGTCTGGTTCATTGCTTTCCTCATTATGTAGTCGATGGCTAGGAGGAAAAGGAAGGGAGATAAGATGCACCCCTGTCTCACACCTGTCTCGATTGTAAAAAACTCTGTTGTTCCCTCTTCTGTTTTAATGCAGCAACTAAATTGACTGTAAAGGTGTCGTAGGATCTGGACGAATTTTTCTGGGATACCGTATTCTCTAACTATTTTCCATAGTGATTCTCGGTGGACACTATCAAACGCTTTTTTGAAGTCCACGAAACTGATCGTTAGCCGTTGTTGGTACTCAAGACTTTTTTCTATGATATTTCGTAGAACGAAAATCTTCTCTGTACATGATTTGCCTCTTCGGAAACCTGCTTGTTCTTCTCTGAGCCTTTCATCTACAGACTGTTGAAGCCGTCTCAGCAAAACAGTGCTGAAAACTTTGCCCGGGACAAAGAGGAGAGTAATGCCCCTCCAGTTGTTGCAGTCTGCCAAGTTGCCCTTTTTTTGGAAGCTTTACAATCACTCCCTTTTGCAAGTCCTCTGGGACTTTTGAACAACATTTCCATAAGAGAAGCTGGCCACAGCCTTCGACGGCCTGCTTCAAAAATAGCATGACAAGCACCTCACCGGTACGTTCTAGGGAAAGGGGAATTCCCAGGTATTGCCGAGATTTAGATGCATATGTTATGTAGATGGACAAGACGTAGGGACAGTGGGAGAGACTAGACCAGAACCGAGACTCCTGGAGGAAACTGGTTGATGGACTATGTCCCAGACGGAACGACAGGCAGAGATTATAAGTACAGTCGCGTCCTATATGCATGAAATCTGACTTCCTACTTTAACATTGGCCAGTTTGTGTTTTCTTCCTGAAACTAAATTGGATTTATTTTAATTAAAAATCTGGCATAGGAAAATTGAATATGCTGTGTGTGTGTGTTTGTGTGGATGCTGAAGTCTTCGGTAAATACGAGTTGAAAATGAATATTAATTAGTGAAACGCTTTCTCTTGAATACAATTACCTTTTGGTAGTGTCCAGTTAATTGACATATCTGTCCATCAAGTGAAAAAATGGTCATTCTTTTAGGCGAAACAAAGGAGAGGCGACTATTTGTTTCTCTACTTTTAGATATGGAAACCCTCTGTAGATAACGCAGAAATAATTCTTATTGATCAACATCCACAAGGGCCTGCACGATAGCAGCATCTTTGAAAGTCCTGATGTATATGAATATATATATACTTGTATGTACACATATATATATACATAAATGTATCTATAACTATTGTATTTGTATTTTTATTTTATGCCTGTCGTTATCAGGCAAAGTACATGATTAGCCATTTCCTACTTTGCCTAGGCCATTCTACAGAATCACTAGATCTGCGTCAGGCAAAGTAGAAAATGACTTTTTCAGGAAGATTTATAACTAAAATAAAACTAAATGAGACAAATCACGCAATGAGCAACAGGATGTCTTTGGTACACCCACACGTCTTTAGCCCACACTATGGGCTTGGATTGGGCATACATTGCTATAAAACAACAGATAGTATTGCTAAACAGGCCCTAGACTAGAACCCATGGCGAAAGAGAAAGGCTGGAAGACCAAAGCAAACATGGAGAAGACCAGTAAACAGAGAAGAAAAGATGGCAGGATGGACATGGACACCGCTGAGGGGCATTGCCCTTAACAGAGTCTGATGGCGAAGTACTGTTGCAGCTTCACTGGGAGTCAAAAGGATTCACCTTCACCACCACCTTCATCTATCCATTAGTCTGTTGGACCGTTGGGGCACCGCACAAGATTTGTCAAAAGGACTAAGTCGAGTAAGTCTTAGTTAATATAAAACGAACGAAACAATTCTTTAAATCAACGAATCGTATTTAAAAAATGTATTTTAACTATGAGAAATAGAGATGCCGAATACACATTTTGTTTGTCATCTGTTTCTCAAACGAAATGACTTGTTTACCCAAGTTTATCCTTCACTCCAAGTCCGATTAACACGCATGACTAGACTGACCTAGGAACACGCGTAGGGCCTTATCATCTTCTTTTTCGAATAAGATAAGATAGATAAGAATAGTACTTAATGGGAGGGGGAAGCCTTTCACAGAGAAATGTTTTTTTTTTGTTATTTTTATCTTGATGGGGCTTATAACCAGTTCGATCAACCAGACAGCAAGAATTTAAATAAGAAAAAAACGTATTATAAGTCGCTCTTTCAGGGAACAGTACCAGGAAAAAGAAGAAAAGGCAGACAGAGAAAGCAATGGGAATACAACATAAAATAATTATTATTATAGCTTTTATATAGCGCTACTTTCATGCTTATAGCATGCTCAGAGCGCTTTGGTCCAATCTCATTTGTGGACCAGTGGGGGGGAGGGGGTATCCAGGAGTTGGTTTTCCGTGCTCCCTTTAGGCGCTCAGTAAACGCAACTCTGCCCGAGTCGGGTGTCGAAACTCGAGCCCCCTTCTAGGTAGCCAAGCCAAGCCAAGTTCAAGCGCACTTAGCCCCTCGAACAAGAATGGATGGGCCTGTATGTTAGGAATTGAAGGTGACGACATCTTATTACGGGCAGAGACAGGACTGTGGCATTTATGCAGTAAACTTTATTCAAGTATCTAACGGGCTGGACTTAGTACTTACATCTTGTTAATGTGTAGGTCCTCTACATCCCAGGTACGCTGTTCTGCCTCATCGTGGCACCTGGGTGGAAACGGCTACTTGAGGGGGTAGCTAGGCTAAATGAATGGCGAAACATAACTCCTGTGGGGATGCCCACGGGTAGACGAGAGTATACCCCTTGCACGGGCGGGGTTGTAAAAAAGTCCCCACGAGCACGTCCCACATCCATGCGCTGTTCCTCAAAGGGACCGTTACATAAATGGCGGGTCCCGCACAGTTAGCTTGGTATAACGAAGGAAAATGACGGAGGCTCCCGGTGTCCTCGGCCTTCGGCCATGTGCAGCCAAGCATGCGTCGGGGCCAAAGGCATTGGAAACAGCAATGCTTTACATAGGCATTGACTCGGGTCTTTCTCAGACAGAACTGTGTGTTCACACAGGTTTTTTTTTTTTTCTTACTGTTTCGGCTGGACGACCAAACAGGTTTTTTTTCAAACTTAGAGCTCTTTTGGACATCAACAAGGTCTTGTACATAAGTAGTTTGAGCGCATCCAGTACACTCGTTCAAGAAACTCAAACATCTTCTGTGTAATATGTCAAAGTCAGACAGTCATCATACAGCTACAAGATAAAGGCCTATTACAAGTATAATATATAGAGAGATATCAAGTCTAGAGTTTGAAGAATTGAATCATTTTACTCTGCAAGACAAGACTTTGCAACAATTTGCCTAGATATTTTTATTTGTTTTTTAGTTTCGGAATGAAAAATTATTACATCCTAGCCCAAACCTCCAACAGGACGTCGAAGCAGGGCCGGCCTTAAATAATTGGAGGCCCTAGGCGAAGTGAATTTGGTGGCCTCCAAATGAAATCGATAAATAAAAATAAACAGCGAAAAAATAATTTCTTTAAAAATATAGTGCAACAATAACACTAGGCACAAGTTTTGATATATCTTATTTTAAAAATGTTTTCATTCTTGTGCAAGGCCTTCACCAGTCGGAGGCCCGATGAGGCTGCCTATTGTGCATGTGCCTAAGGCCGGCCCGGAGTTTGAACCCGAGACGACAATGTAAAGCGCACGCCATACAACCAGGCAGCCATCCATTTTTTCCGACCTCGCATGTCTTCTGCAGTAAGACCTTACCAAAGTACCAAACCTATATAAATAATCTCTCTTTAATTTCATTATTTTTTTTAAACCATGTGAAATACCTGTACAAATAAAAAAGATTAACACAAATTCTTCAGCCTATTACAACATTAATTGTGCGTTGTTTCGGAATTGTGATACAGATTGAAGCTTTTCATTCGCTAACTCCATGGACGTGTCAGACATGAAAACCCTGGATGTTGATTGGCTGACATCGAACAAGAGATTTTCCCGGATCATTCGTTTAATCTTTGGTTAGAGCCAGGTCTTCGGGTGTCATTGGCGTGGGTTTAAATCTGCACCGCGGGAGATGATTGCACTTCTCGCCAATCAGTCATATGACTGAGATCTTCCGAATCCAAAGTCAAAGCCGTGTAAAAGTAGAAAAGTAAAGGTAGCCCTTTCAGACCCTTATACCTATGGGGCAGTTCATGTGAAGCCCATTTATTTCTGTGGACCACTTCTAACGAGGGTGCCATGTGGCCAGCACAACGTCTAACCACGTATTACTTTTCCCAACGTACGCCAGGTACCTATTAGAGTTGGGGTGGACTCAGAGGCGTCCGAAATATTCCAAACCAAATCTTGAGATCTATCGATTGGAAAGCCAATCCACTCGGCCACCACACCCTAAAGCTGTGTATTGCGGCCCAAACATGTAGCCATAATTGACAGTCTTGACACAGCTATGTATTACAATCAAAACTCAAAGCTATGCATTTAGACCAAAACTCATTGAGACCATTTTAAAATCCTCTTGCAATTAAGCTATCAAACTTGTTTGGTAACACAACCTGTAAGTCCTAAACCTCTTCAAGTCATAGACCTAATCCTCGCAAATTTCAATGCCACTGAGCCCAAGATTATACTATACACCAATACCATAGATCTCAGCATCATAGATTCCAAAGTCGCAGAGCCTATTGTCATAGAATTTATTTCAGACTAAATTATATTTTATTCCACTTGTTTGGGCAAGGATTAATACACGAAAGGCTGCACAGGCCTGTGAAAGATATTATAGCGCAGTGCCGGACGGGCCAATGTCCAGTTAACTCATATTTCGCATGTCTCGTGCCAAACTTGGACCCTCGGTGCCCCCGCTGAAAAGACGAAGAGGAAACCGTGTCTCATATTCTTTTCGACTGCCCCAGACTTGCTGACCTCCGTAGGTCTGGAAAACCACAAATTCTCGACCTGAATGGTGACATACAAGCACTATGCAAAACAGCAGAGTTTCTGCCCAGAAAATTTGAACCTATGAAGACCTCACTCGGAGTTTGATGATCGTATTTCCATTGCCATAGACTTTAATGTCCTTGATTCTAATGTCCAAGACCCCATTAGCTTAAAGTAAAATGTCATGGCCATAGGTCACGTTGTTGTAGATAACAGAGTAAGCGCTGCGGTCATATCTGTTTCAGAAAGTCCAGAGTTTAGATTGATAAAGAAATAGATTGCCCCGCATGACTGGATGTGATGCTTGCGTACAATTAGCCGTCAAGATGTCAACTTGAGCGTTGAAAGCTACGCCAGATGAGCTATCAAAGCAATGTCCAAGGAAGCCTTAGGAGTAATGTAACAAACACCTTAATATATTTATTGCTCACGATAAATCAATCTGACGGCATCGCTACCCTTTCCCATCGACTGCACATAAACATCAACAACAGCAGCAGCAACAACTACACCCGAACAGCACCCTCTCTATACGCCCTCGTCAAGAGCGAACACCACGCTTGTTGAGGCGGCAAAGAGGCACCCAGCTCCCGCCCTGTCTGACACACGATATCACCCAGTGACTGAAATATGAATATCCCGACGCAATAAAAGGAGGATAACTCTAGTCTCATGGGAAATAACTTGTGCTGTCAGACGTGTAAACTTCCGACCCTTTTGTTTTAAAATCCTATAACTAATACATGTGCCTTTTTTTTGTTTCTACACTCATAAAGATTCTATAGGCAACGATTGCGAACATTGAAACATCAAAATGCGCATTTCACTGTTGTAATCATTTATAGGAGTAGGTTGTATTTGTTTCTATTTTGTATTCACGGTTGACATCTGGTGATGAAACGTGGAGCCGCCTCAATAGTTCCGTTCTCACTTTTCTTTACTATAATTTTAATTGGTGTTTTTTTTTTATCTGTTCAACTACCTCCATGATGTCGGTATGGAAAAATTGTAGGCTACACATTTTTCTATCCCTCGTATTGTTCCGATATCTTATCAGCCATCTCCATTTTTTTTTGTGAATTAAAGTTGTTTTTAAGGATCATTCACTTATGGAGTGTTGATTTTATTGTGGCGAAATGCAGGTGGGGACGTCACAACAGGATGGCTGCCTGGTCGTGCGGTATGAGCGCTGGACTGTCGTTCGATCGTCTCAACCAACAACAATTAACTCTTTCTCTCCTGACTGACGATACTAGCGTTGATTCCACCAAAAATGTGGTAAATAATTACGGAGAGAAAGAGTTAAACAATATTATTTTGTTTTTTTCCGCGAAGCACAAGTCAAAGCTTCTAATGTTAACAATATACAAATAAAAACAGTCAAGATAATAAAAAATAGTAATAATAAAATGACAATAGTAATGATAATAATAAATTATAATTATAATATTACGGATAAACATCTATCAGATCACACAATTCACATACAGTGAAATGATTATCTAAGCACCTAACTGCACTTCAAACCATTAACACATGGTCCCGGGTTCAAACCCTGTCACCCCTCGATTTGGACAAAGAAGTAAACTATCTTCAACTCTGACGGAACATTCAAAACATTTTTTTTTTACAATCATATCATCCCTATTATAATATTTTTTACTCTACATTTAACACTTTTCATCAAACATAGGTGTTACTCCTTTAGCGGCTATTCACTTGACCTGTCTGAAGAATTATCAACGGTTTTCCGTGAGGAGTCGACAGCCTCCTTTTGTGTCATTCAAACCATTCGTTAAAAATTAGCCTTTAAAGATGTATTTCACTTTTGATCTGTACATATAATTGTGGCAGGAACTTAGGGCAACTTTATCTCTTTGCCGGGGCAAAGAAATTAACTTTTTATCTACTTATTACCCGCCTGTTAGCAAAAAATAGAGGCAAAATGGTAGTTTCTGATAATGTATTATGTGCGCTGCAAAGGTGCTTTTACTGAGTTAATAGTGTTACTTGTACGAGTGTCTATGCTGACTATGTGTCTTCACACTATGTGTTTTCACGCTGTCTTCACACTATGTGTCTTCACGCTATGTGTCTTCACGCTATGTGTCTTCACGCTATGTGTCTTCACACTATGTGTCTTCACACTATGTGTCTTCACACTATGTGTCTTCACACTATGTGTCTTCATACTATGTGTCTTTATACTATGTGTCTTCGTACCTTCCTTAATGTGTCGCTTGTCTTTATATATGATGCACTTAAATGCCTTCACCTCAGACGTGTTGTATATGTGTTCATTGCGCATCTTATCTTATCTTATACTTTACTTTAAAAGCGGAGATAATTACGTCCTACGCATTTTATGTGTCAATCTGGTACAGCATGTTAACCAATGACTTAAACACTGCTAAGTTTTTTGTTTTCGTGTCTGATTCAGGCAACGCTTTCCATGCTATAATGGCATTTCAGAAACGGAGCACGTGTAAGAATGTGTCCTAGCATGATGAAAAGAAATGTGTCTTTATCTTTGCGTCTTCTGGAGTATTTTATTACTTATTGTTTTGCTATTTCTCTCAGTGTATTCTGCATTAATTAAATTAATTAATTTTTTATTGTTTATCTCTTTGAATTTATTAACTTTAATATAGGTGTCTCTATTTTCATTACAATTGTATTCGCAAGTTATCTTATATAATACAGACGTTACTTCAAAAAAGAAGATGATTACGTCCTACGCGTCATGCATTTAGTCATGCATATTAACCAATGACTTAAATTCTGCCAAGTCACTGGTTTTTCTGGCTAGCTCAGGCAACCCATTCCATGCTCTAATAGCACTAGGGAAGAAGGAGTATTTGTACAAATTTGTCCTAGCATATGGGACGAGGAATGTGCCTTTATTTTTGTGTCTTTCAGAGTATTTTATTAAATTTTGTTTTTGTATTTGAAGATTATGGTTCAGTGTTTTATGTATAATTGCTACTTTACTTTTGAGTCTTCTGTCCTGAAGGCTTTCTAAATTTAGTGATTTTACTAATGGTGTTACCCTAGTCAAATGTGAATATTCGTTTGTTATGAATCTCACTGCTCTATTTTGTGTTTGTTCCAGTTTCTTAATGTTTTCTTGAGTTGAGGGGTCCCACACGGTGGATGCATATTCTATTATTGGCCTAACCAAGGTTAAATAACATTTTAGTTTTATGTTCTTATTTGATTTATAGAAATTTCTTTTAATAAACCCTAATGCTTTGTTGGATTTTTTTATAGTTTCATCAATATGTGGATTCCATGACAGTTTTTCATTTATTATAACACCTAGGTATTTTGAGTTTTTAGTCTGTGTTACTGGTTTGCCATGAATAAGATAAGTGGAATTAATTTGTTTTAGTTTTTTTGTTACTCTTAACAACTGACATTTTTCTGGGTGGAAAGACATGCTCCAATTTGATTCCCATTTCTGTAATTCATCTAATTCTCTTTGTAAAATATCTGTGTCTTGTTTTGTTTTTATTGTTCTATATATTATGCAATCGTCTGCAAATAATCTGACTTTTGTTCCTGAACTAATGCAATTTGGTAAATCATTTATGTAAATTAAAAATAGTAGTGGACCCAAGACTGTTCCTTGAGGTACACCTGAGTTTACTGTTATTGGTGTTGATTTAGAGCCATTTATTATTACAGTTTGTTCTCTCCCTATCAGAAAATCTTTAATCCACTGATGCAGTGGACCGTTAATGCCGAAATATTTTAATTTTTTAAGCAAACTATGGTGGTGAACTTTGTCAAAAGCCTTGGAAAAGTCTAGTAAGATAGCATCTATTTGTTCACTATTATCTAAACCTTTTGAGAAATCATCAATTAGTCCTATTAGTTGTGTTTCACATGATCTATATTTCCTAAAGCCATGTTGGTATGGGGTGAGGACATTATGTTTGTCTAAGTGGTTTATGATGTTGCTACATATTATGTGTTCTAGTATTTTACATGTGATGCTGGTAAGTGATACTGGTCTGTAGTTTCCTGGATCAGATTTTTCTCCTTTTTTAAATAGGGGGGTGACATTAGCTTCTTTCCAGTCCTTTGGTACTCTGCCCTGGTTAAGCGATGCCTGAAAGAGTATAAGTTAGGTTAATGTATGTTTGCATATTTAGACACACTGACCTTCTACATGTTTGGGAAACATCGTACAAAAAAAAAAAAGTTTATATTCGTGTCATTGCATTAATTATTTCGAATCCATTCAAGTACTTAGAAAAATAGAAGGTTTTATAGTTTTTTAAAAGTTGATATTTTAAAATTTCTAGCAAACGACCTTATTCTCTACACAAGGATCATCTTTCCTTAGTACAGTGCGTATATCATACAGACGTACATATAGATAATAGACATAGATATAGACATAGATAATTATATATAGATATAGACATAGATATAGACATAGATAGAGACATAGATAATTAGATGCAGATAATTAGATATAGATAATTAGATATAGATAATTAGATATAGATATAGACATAGACACAGACATATAGATATAGACGTAGATATAGATATAGACATAGACACAGACATATAGATATAGACGTAGACATAGACATAGACACATATATGACATTTCTATACAGACATATAGATATAGACGTAGATATAGATATAGACATAGACACAGACATATAGATATAGACGTAGACATAGACACAGATATGACATTTCTATATAAAACCAAATGAATGAAGTACGACGTTATCAACGACTTCATTGTACAGAGTTTCAACTGGATCTGAAACTGGGAAGAGGTACAAAAAACATGTTCAAGATTTCATGCAGACAGACAGACAGAGCGACTTGATAAAAACAATCTGGGCCTGTTGCTGACAAAGTGCAGGTGTTTCCTGTGGAAATCATTAAGGCGGATTTCTTCAGGTCTGGTAACGCCTCTGTCTGCTAACGAAGAGCAAGGCGACTAAAGTAACCACGCGTGGGTGGAGGTCCTCATGCCAAGTGTGACCTCCACACGAACGTAACATTATCACTGCCAGGGGCGGCCAGCACGAGCAGAGCTGGTTATGAAAAGTGAGCTTAGCACTCCCCCCCCCCCAAACCAACTTATTTTACTGTCAGAGGCGATTATAGGTCACGCTGACACAGACGCCGTAGTCACCCCAGACATTGGTAATGCAACTATATAGCGCTAGTAGCTGTGCACGGCACAACCAGGCCAGCCACTGACAGTTAATGTGTTTACTTTTGATAGTTAGTACACGTAGTACATACCTATTTCCTTACTTCTAGCTGCTAATAAGTTCTGAGTAAAGATTGCGAAGAGGGCAGAAAGAGACTAGTCTATTCGCGAACACTTCAGTGGCTGAGAAGTTTAGTGCTTGGCTTCCGAGCCTGGGTCCTGGGTTCGAATCTCGGGATTTTCAATTTCGGATTTTTAGGGCGACCCTGAGTCCACCCTACACTAATGGATGTCAGGGTTGCGTTATAGCCTTAGCCTGTTTGCCCGGGCCACTGACATTGAACATCCTCTTCGTGCTTACATTAAATAATTGACTCGCTGTTAACAATATCATAGTTTAACGCTATGAATGTAAGTTATAAGGACACACTGATGGATTGAGTTTAAAACAATATAATATTGTGGATATATTAATTAAACTATAATTCTGCACCTTGCTGTCCCACAACGCAACACATCAGTACGCACAACACTGGCCCACTGCTGACTCTAGTCTCTAGTGTAGGCTTGATAATCCCATAACTAACTCCAAACCCTCCATAAGCTTAAAAGCAGGGCAACCAAGAAGGTGCGTTCAAAAATTGTGCACCTAACAAACATTGGTGCTACAATACCATAGCCTACGCACCGACAATGGGTACCTGACTTTAGTTGGGGAAAGTTAAGAAGGTTGTTCGTTGTGCTGGCCACAGATGACCTCATTAACATCAACTGCCCTAAAATTAGCAAGATGTGAAAGGGGACTGAACTTTTAAGTTTGCCTAACTAGGTAGCTATCGTACATTTTACCCGAATATTAATTAGTAAAACCCTACATCTCACAAATAAATAAAACTGTTAATATCAAATTATACTACTGGAAGTAACAACCACAGTTCAGATTTGTCTAATACACTCACCTCTAAATGCCGTATTGCCTAACTACACATTTTGCCTATTTCCCTACTCGCACACACACAGACTTGCCTATTTCCCTACTCGCACACACAGAGACTTGCCTATTTCCCTACTCGCACACACACAGACTTGCCTATTTCCCTACTCGCACACACACAGACTTGCCTATTTCCCTACTCGCACACACACAGACTTGCCTACTTCACTACTCGCACACACACACAGACTTGCCTATTTCCCTACTCGCACACACACAGACTTGCCTATTTCCCTACTCGCACACACACAGACTTGCCTATTTCCCTACTCGCACACACACAGACTTGCCTATTTCCCTACTCGCACACACACAGACTTGCCTACTTCACTACTCGCACACACACACAGACTTGCCTATTTCCCTACTCGCACACACACAGACTTGCCTATTTACCTACTCGCACACGCACAGACTTGCTTGTTTACATATTTACCTATATTATCACTCATGACTTGCCTATTTAACCATTTGGCTACATACTAACTCTCCGGCATACGTGTTGACCTGCTTGCTCATTAGCCTATCGACCTACATGTTTACTATCCAACCAGCTCACTCACTGACTGGCTAGTCTACTTACATATGTACCCATATCCTCTACTTGCTCACTCACCAACATGCCTACTTAGCTTTTGCTTATCTACTAATTCACTAAATGACGTGCCTAGTTATGTATGTGCCTATTTACCGACAACTTATACCCTGACCAACTTGAAAAGACCAACGTACTAATGGACGATGAAAAATTTAAATCCAAGACAACACTCCACTGGCTATCTTCATGTTTCTTGTTACGTATTGAATAGCTTACGTACAAAATTAATTAGCGCGCGCAAGAGTGATTACATAATTAACAGCACTCGACAGGAGTCTCGGGATACAAAACCGTGAAATGGTATAGCCGTCTTAAGTTGAGCAGGTCTGCAGGGTTAAACTTCATAGGCTGTAGGGATACATTTTGCATTATCCTAAGAGAGAGAGAGAGAGAGAGAGAGAGAGAGTAACAGAGAGTGAGAGAAAGAGATGGATGAATGAGAGTGTAGAAAGAACAAATGGATGGGGGAGGGGGGAGGAAAGGTGTTTTGGTGTGTGTGTGTGTGTACTAGGTGAAATGGAAGGGAGTATTTATTGTTAGCTGTAGAGAGGGAGCATGTTTGACATGTTTCGGATGTTCTTTCAGAGTTGAAGATAAGTTTACTTCCTAGTTCAAACCTCCCGCAGGACGACAGGGGATGGGAGCGGGCAGGGTTTGAACCCGAGACCATCGATAAATCCATACGACAGCCCATCGCGCAAACCGCACGACCAGGCAGTCTGTAAATGTATCTGTCTCTGCTAATATATAAACAGACGTTGCTTTAACGGTATGCGCTAACTTTAGTGAACTGTACGATCCAG
Organism: Biomphalaria sudanica; assembly: GCA_036873155.1. Lineage (NCBI taxonomy): Eukaryota > Metazoa > Mollusca > Gastropoda > Planorbidae > Biomphalaria > Biomphalaria sudanica. The sequence continues at coordinate 133,683 of JAZGLO010003516.1, forward strand.
GAGTCTGGTTGGCGACTTGTTCACTAGTGAAGGACTTCTAGGCAGGATTGTAGACACTTCCTGCGATATATCTACAAGCAGAAACAAGTGTCGAAACACTTATATATTACACTAGCAAAACATGACACAGTTCAAACCACGGACACAGGCACACAAACAAACACACACATACATTACAGTTGACATGAGTTACTTCCCCACCATTCCAACATTTCGACACTCCAGACCAACTTTAAGCCCGCAACACAGAATGTTTTTTTTGTAATTTAATAACTGGCTTAAGGTATACGCCCCCCACCCCATCTATGTGTACCCTTCTCTTCACTTTCATCCCCTCCCCTCCCTCAAACAAATGCCAGTCAATCACCCCCCCCCCAACCCTTTAAACACGTAAAGCATTAGCCTATGTCTGAAACACGCCAGGGGGGAATGTACTGCCTTAATTCCTAGAGAATTAATTCCCACACCAGAGAAGGGGAAGAAGGGGTGAGGGGGTACGTCATCATGTTCAGAATTCCGTTGGCTTTTAAAAAAAAAAAAAAAAAAAAAACAAGGCAGTCAGATTTTTGGACAGATTTTATTGACCATAGCAGTTGACCATTCCAGCTGACACGTTTATTAGAAAGTCATGGTGACCTACTAACCAATGCAAAAACAAACAAACAACAACAACAACAAATAACGCAAACTAGAACTGTACGGCCATAGCACAAGATCACAAGGCTTCAACAAAAAAAAAACTTCCTTCAGGGAACAGTATCGGGAAAAAAAGAAGAGGCAGACACGGAAAGCGATTGCAAGACAGCCTCAAAGAATGGACAGGCCTGTCACTGAAAGAACTTGTATTCAAGGCAAAAGAAGAATGAGAAATACAATCAGAGGTTGACGTGTGGTGCCCCCAATGGTTCAACAGACTACAGGTGAAGGAAGACAACCCAGTATTAACACATCTTAAATCCAATATCAAACGATAATGCTGTGAGGATTTCTGTTCATTAATGCCTTAATACTTTTTCTTATATTGTTATTATTGTTAAAACAGAATCATCTTGCCGGAGATTATATGAATGACTTGATAACACACTGAAGAAACATCTGTGTTCCAACTTCTTTAATAAACTTCTTCAAATTACACAAATAAAGTAGATTCTCAATTCAATAACAACTTGACTTCAATATCTTCATAAAATGAAACTTTCTAATGCTTCAAATTTAACTTGTATAACCAACCGGCACGGAGGTTGTATAATACAAATTCAATTAAAGAAACTTCAACTACTGGACCCGCAAACGTTTAAACACAAGACCGTTACTATCAAAAAATCATTACAACGCGAGGACCTGTTCCTCTGCCTGGTCGCTCGGATTTATCGATGGTCCTACAGGAGGTTTGGATTAGGAAGTCAACTATCTTCAGTTCTGAAGGAACATCCGAAACATGTCAAACATTTTACAAACAGACCGTTACAATGCGATGACCCGACTAACTAACTTTCCCCTAATTTATACTTTTATTATAGAATCTTCTATCCTAATTATTTTATTAATGTGACCTTCTGGAAACTGACGTATGCTATTTTTTTTTTTCTTTAACCGCTTTCTCTGATTGGATGACTATAAAAAACGTATGTTTGTTGAGGACTTATATGACCTGACCTTGGCTTCTAGAAACTGGTCGAAATAGGTCACAATATCGACACTCGACAAATGCCTCCTATATAAGATTTGCCCTTAATGACTTCGAAACTATCAAAAAAAGAGAAAGGAAACTGTTCTTCAATGAGTACTCCCAAAGTATGGAACTAAAATCAAAAGAAAAAGTTGACGCAAATTATGGCCTCCTTCAGTGGCGAAGCGACTACAGCTCATCTCATGAAAATAAGATGAATGCCTGGGCATTAGCTGCGATGTCGCCTACACATCAGCTCCCCCCCTTACGCAGCTGATGTCTCCAAAGGAGCCGCAAGCCAGATACAGTTTCGGGTCAGACATGCATCCAGAAGAAAATAACAGATAGCAGAATGAACCAGAAATGGTATGCCTATTACAAGCTGTTCCGACATGAAACAATGTAAATACCATATTTTTTTGCCTACAAACCGGGCACAATAGACAAAAACAAAACATGTTCCGGAAATTGAAAATCGGGACTACTTCTTTGTTGTCATTTTTTTTTTTATGTCGGAGGGTTCAGATCAGTAATCTTATATCTGAGATGAACTGCGCAATGGTTTCCAAATCAGGCAGTTCTCTGTATAGTCTTCCTTCTATAAGAGGGTTTAAGAGGATTTAGGGCTAGAGTTTGCAGCTTTGAAGGACATGGACAGCATTTTCTGGTGGTGCCTTCAAGACACCCTTTGCAGGAAAAATTATAAGGAGAGCTGCCTGGTCTAGAAACTTCTGTGCAATTCGTCTCAGGTATTATGACTAACTATCTGAAGGCCCGTGGTGGGCAAGTGGCAAAAAGATTCGCTTTAAAACCGCGAAGTCTCGAGTTCCAATCCTGTCAAAGACTGAGTTTTTTTAAAACTTCGTGTTGACTCGTGGATACATATATCCAATTATATATATTAATTAAACAATGATAGTTAATCTTTAATGTTCATAATGACCTACTTATGACGAAGTCGGTACAAGACGCCACGACACTGCCCTCCGCTGCACTGTAAACCATGCTTAAATGCACTCCACTATAATCTATAGTACATACTCCACTGCAAACCATGCTTAAATCCACTCCACTATAACCTATAGTACATACTCCACTGCATTCCACTCCTCTATATTCCACTGCAATCCACTCCTCTATATTCCACTGCAAACCATGCTTCAATGCACTCCCCTGTAATCTATAGTACATACTCCATCGCATTCCACTCCTTTATATTCCACTGTAAACCATGCTTCATCTGCCCTCCACTGTAATCTATAGTACATATTCCACTGCAATCCACTCCTCTATATTCCACTGCAAACCATGCTTCAATGCACTCCACTGTAATCTATAGTACATATTCCACTGCAATCCACTCCTCTATATTCCACGGCAAACCATGCTTCAATGCACTCCACTGTAATCTATAGTACATATTCCACTGCAATCCACTCCTCTATATTCCACTGTAAACCATGCTTCATCTGCCCTCCACTGTAATCTATAGTACATACTCCACCACATTCCACTCCTCTATATCCCATCTGCCCTCCACTATACTTTACGATATTCTACTTCTAAACATAAGTATCAATGAGAACACATTTTTATTGAAAAGTTTTGTTTTTTTTTAACAATAATGATAACACTCTATTTGAAGGAGGTGTACACATCAGCAAGCTTTAAGACAACCATTGGGGGCAACACATGGGTCTGTTGGAACAAAAACACGATGGCTGCCTGGTCGTGCGGTTTCGCGCTGGACTGTCGGTCGTCTCGATGGACCCGGGTTCATATCCTGCCGGCTACCACCCTCTTATGACCAGAGGGAGGTTTGGACTAGGAAATAGATTATTTTCAACTTTGAACGAACACCCGAAACATGTTGAAACAAACAACAAGATCAACAGTTCGGTCGAGTGGCAGAATGGCTAGAGTGTTGGTGTGTTCACAACTTCTACACACATCGCAGTGACATCCTGTCTTACTGTAGTACCATACTTAAAAGTTACTGAGAATCCGCTCACTCTCAGCCACTCCCCTCCCAGCCCCCTAATCTTGTGTTAATCTTTCATTAGCCTTCTTCTCCTTTAATAGCTATGAGAAGGATTAAGGCAATTAGGATTATACGTGCAGGTAATTCGAAGTTAATCAGATGTAGTGC